>KL647291.1:1307782-1336838 GCA_000727475.1 Sarcocystis neurona | reverse complement strand
GGCAGCAACAGACGCGTGAGCTGCAGTCGCGGCCCCCGCGTGAAAAAGTACGGCACCGGCAGCAGCACCAGCAACAAAAGCAGCAGCGGTGGCGGAGGCAAAGAGGAGCGGGAGGATGAGCAGGTGGCTGGACTAGACCTCGCAGTTTATAAAGATACAGGTACACTCACACTAGCAGGCTCGGAACGTCGGATGGCGCCCACCAAAAACAATCGTTTCTCAACCTTCTCGGCTGTATGTAAGTACACACGTATACACAAATGTACATATATGCACACATAAGTGTACATGCACAAATCTATATATATATACATTGATATACATATATCTTTACACACGTAGACACATATATACATATATATGTATCTAGGCACGTGCATATGACCAGAGACTCCTATCATTCTTGACACTTGTAAATATAGGTAGGTCTATGTATGGTTCCCAAACGTGGCGCCATCTTTGGGTATACTGGTGATACTGCTTGAAGTTGTACGTTGGCTTCTGTGTGGGTGATCTGCTTCGTAAAAAGTAGCCCGCAACTTCGTGAGCAGAGCAGCAGGCGCAACCTACTGGCAAAGCCCGGGATGATATTGGCAGAAGGGGGCCCCTTAGGAATTCTGCAGGACAGTCAAAGCAGCGCAGCACGTCAAAGCAATCGTTCGCCGACAGCAGCAGCAGCAGCCGCAGCACAGCAGCTGCTCTAGTAGCGACGCCCGGCAACAGCACCAGAGCCCCAGCAACGGCAGAAGCAGCAGACCGACAGCTGCAGCAGCGCGACAACAGGGAAGTGCCGCACCAGAAGCAATGTAGACCAGCAGTCGCACACACAGGCGCAGCAGCGGAACAACAGCAGCATCAGGAGCGCAAAAGCAGCAGCAGCAGCGAAACCTAAGGCACACGGACGGCAGCAGCCGCACAGCAACAGCCTCGCGACACGCGAGTTTCAGTGGGAGCAGCACAGCAAGGCAGCAGCAGCGGAGAGAAGCAGTAGCAGCAGAGGAAAGCAGCAGAGCGGACCAGCAGCACCAGCGGTGCCGCAACAGCCAACAGAAGGAGCAGCAGCAGAGAGAACGAGCAGCAGCCCAGAGAAGCACCAGCAGCAGAACGAAGCGGCAGCAACAGAGAGAAGCAGCAGCAGCAGACAGAAGCACTAGCAGCAGACAGAAGCACTAGCAGCAGACCCAAGCTGCAGCTCCTGACACACGAAGGCAGACCCATTCCATGCGAGCAGGAGCAGCGGCGGCAACAGGAGAGCAGCTGCAGAGGGCAGCAGAGGCAACAACAACAGGCGCAAAGGGGCCCCCGCACAGAGTCCCACGCCTGCCTATCACCGCTGAAGATACAGAGAAACGCAGCAAGTTATACCCGTGTTACACACGTAGGAGCTACCCACACAGAAGCGAGTGCCTCTCCACACACGCGAGCTACAAACACCAAGACGTGCACATATACACACAGAGAGGAAGACAAATCACTATTTCTAGACATATATATTAACCATATACATATAGTATGCATATAATATGTATGTATACATATAGAGAGAGCGAGATTGAGCGAAAGAGCGAGGTAGACGTATGGTCATGTGCTTGCCTGTACGTGTGAGGTCAAAAAGGATACGGGACGTGTTCTATTTCTATCGTGTCCACGCTTTCCGCTGTGCAGCCCCACACATTTTGATATAAATAAGCACACGTATACATATATCTGTACATATGTTATAGATATATTGTACGTATCGCTATATATCCAGAGAGAGACACAGGTGCACGTGTGTATATGTGAAGTCAGACAGCGTATGGGGAGGCTTTTTCTCCGACCTCGCCCTAGTGCCGCGCATCGCAGCCGCAGACATAGAGAAACATTTATACATATATATATATATATATGTACACACGTGTAGAGTGAAATGCAGATATACGGCCCATCAAGAACTGCTTGTTCAGCTGTGGAAGTAGCTCAAGCAGCAGAAGCGCTGAAGAAGAAGAGGAGGACAGGGAAGAGGGGGGAGAGACACAAATGCAGAGAAGGCACAGAGGAGGAGGAGTCCGATGAAAGAAAGTGCAGTACAAAACTTCGAGTTGAGAAGGAGGAAGCCGGGGAGGGGACGGTGAAACGGAACAGGAAACACATAGAAGTATAACAGTGCCACGGGTACACATATGAACCTGCATGCACGTGCATAGATGTGCATAGAGCGAGAGAAAGACATGGAGATGTATATATACCGGAGTACACCTTTTCTATGTCTCTCCAAGTATACACACGTGTATCGTCTCTTATGCAGATATAAGCAAATGCACATCTATATGTGTAGTCCTACTTGTCGCCTTCCTGTCTCTTTGTCTCTCTCTTCAGATAGACACACATGCATGGCCCTCTGCAGACACACGCAGATGAACACGCGCGTCACTTCATTTTCCGGCTCTCCTGCTGCTTTCCTTCTGTCAGTTTCTCTCTGCATATGCTCCGGTGCAGACACGTGTACTGACACAAACAACCGCCGGAACGGGGACGCGCTGAAGAGGCGAGAGACGCGAAGAGCAGAAGCAGCAGCAGGAGAAGAAGGATACGAAGAAGCAACAGAGAAGACGAGGGGAGAACGTAGGAGACGGTGAAGCTTACATGCCCGGGTCAGAAAGCGCGACGCTAAAAAGCGTTGCCAGAGAGGAAAAGGCAGAAACTGCGACGCCAACCTCTAGCGGCACACGCAGTTTGCTGTTGGCAATGCGGGAGGCTCTGAAGCGAGAGACGCCGCACCACAAAAAATTCGTTAAAATGGTAGAACTGACTCACACACGGAAGTGCAGGCCCACGTCAGCATCGCGGCGTTAACAGCACATACGCAGTACACCGACGCAGTCCCACGCAGTCAGGTTCATCTACGTAAAGCTACACACACGCATACGTAATACAGATAAAGATGCTACATACATGTGTATACAGACGTTAAAAGGAAGACAGAAAGACACACACACACACATGTGTACACACAGACAGAACAGAGACAGTGAACGGTGGTCAAATAGGCAGATACACACGCGCATAAACACGGTCCCTGGCCTCTCAATATGGACATATGTATGCATATGTATGAATATCCGCTGAGCGATATATATATATACTTATATATATGTGGAAATCCAGTGAGTGCTATATGTGGACACCCATGGAGTGGGATATATGTGTATATATATGCGTACCCATTGAGTGCTATATGCACATACATATCAAAATATGTACGGGGATGCACTGAGTGCTATATATATACACATGTATATGTACATGTACTTGGGCATCCACTGGCTGTTTGGTTTATGTACATAGGTATATATATATATAGAGAGAGATAGATAGATAGATGTATTTAGAAAGTTCACTGAGTGACCTACGTGGGCATCCAGTAAACGCTACACACATACGTATGTGTGGGCGTCCACTGAGCGTTATATATATATATATATATAGGTACACGGGCATCCACTAAGTAGCGCTATATATATATATATATAGATATATATATATATACATACGTGAGCATACA
Organism: Sarcocystis neurona; assembly: GCA_000727475.1. Classification (NCBI taxonomy): domain Eukaryota; phylum Apicomplexa; class Conoidasida; order Eucoccidiorida; family Sarcocystidae; genus Sarcocystis; species Sarcocystis neurona. The sequence goes on along the minus strand of KL647291.1, from coordinate 1,333,294 downwards.
CTGAGGGCCACACATTGATACATACATGTGGGCATCCAATGAGTGCGATGTAGATATATATATATATATAAATATGTATGTGAGCATCTACTGAGCGCTATTACACACGTGTGGGCATCCGCTGAGTGATACATATACACATATATATATATATATCCATATATATGTGTATGTACGAGCATCCATTGATTGCTATACACATAGGTGGGCATCAACTGAGTGTTATATATATCTATATGTATACGGGCACCCCATGATATATATGCGTACATAGACACACATTTGTAGGTTGACATCTGCGCCCTGCGCTAGCAGAGGACGGAAGGTGCTGCCGACAAGTTAACGGGGCTGCGCACGTTGAAGAGTTAACAGAAGGCAGTGAAGCAGATATGCACGCGCCACATTCCCCGTCTACGCAAACGGGTGCACACGCGATTTTATGCATGTATGCCAACCCAACGCGTACATTTACACCCAAGCGTATAGACATATATATATACATATATGTACATATATATATAGATATTCATACATAAATATACACATATACATGTATACATACAGCAGAAATATACATAGCCCTCCTCGCGCAGAGGCGTAGAGCTCGGGAATCAGTTGCCCTCTGTGCAACTGTGGACCAAATACGTGTGTCAGTAGAGTATAACCACCAACAGATACGTACGCACTTTTACATATGTATATACACTTTTCTTTCCATATACACATGTACACCTGCACACACCTATTAACGTGGATGTTGGTGTACGTACGCACAGATGTCTATATACAAATATATGCATACGTACACATATACGCATACACTGACGTATCTTTATATCGATTTACGTATGTGCGACTGTACAGACCTACGTGTAGAGACCTGTACACAATTATTCCTACATATGCAGACCCACGCACGCACGTGTATGTTCACAAAAAATTCTTCTTCTAGGTCGTCCTTCTTCTTTCTCTTTCACTCGACGTGAATGTTTCTCTGCGTCGTGCACACCACATCCCTACACGCGACGCATGGATGGAAACCCCTGCCCGATTTAAACGAACAGCAATTGCGCAGGAGTCTCTTTATCCTCTCGTAAGCAATTCCTCCACAGGTGCCAGGCGCTGATACGTGCCAAAACGCAGAAGCGTCAATATATACATATATATGTATGTATATATATTGACACTGCATTCTCTATACATACATATATATATATATATTCTATGTCTACATACATAAGCATATATATAAATATTTATACATATATATATACACACACAAACTTACTGCATCCTCTCTCTCTCCATCTATATACTTGTGCATACGGATAGATATATATATACATACACGTATGACGTATATATAGCTGTGAGCATGCTTGTACACATATGATAGGCACGCGTATCTATCCAGAGAAGTATGAACAAAACTGCATGCCACCTGTATTTGTGTGGGCACAGCCGATATCCCCAGGCGTTTGTATACAGGAGCAGCATATATATACGAAAGTGCATCTGGCGAGTTAGCGTGGGGGAGGCAAGTCTGCCCGCGCAGCTCCGCATGCAGCACCTACGCAATAACAGTCAACAGTAGCAGTACTAATACTACTACTACTACTACTACTATGCCGTGGCAGTAGCTCGTCTCTACTTTCGTGTGGAGGCACAAATGAAAATGGGCCAAGGTCTAGTGGTCCTGTTCCATCGCTCACTGCAGTGACGCACTGCTGCGTGCGTCTCCAGACGTCGACTCATGCACACAGATGTATAGACCTGTAGAACCACGTAGTACATACGTGTGTACGACCCCGCATGGTGCGTATATACGCAGGCTGCAATATACAGAGTAATACCATGTACATCCACAACTATACATATACATGTATCTAGGTATACTACTCCTCCTGAAGCCCAAGCCACCGCGCGTACCATCTGCAAGTCTCTCCACGGACATTTTTCCCACGCCCACAAACACGCATTTTCTCCCTGTCCGTGCACACATATTTATACAGAGAAGAACAGCAGTGAGAGAGATAGAAAGAGGCGGTACACGTCCGCTGCTCCAACACTTCCAGTGTATGCAGAAGGTATATCTATAGTGGGCCAAGGGTATGCAGATGCGGCGACAGACACATACACGTAGGCAGACAGAGAGACACATACAGAGCGAGCGACAGGAGGAGGGACACAACGACGAAGAGAGACGGAGACAGCAAGAGGGCGAGGTGGTCGCTCGCTGGAATGCAACACCACTCAATCGCATGCCACAGGCAACATCACAGAGGTGCATGCGTGTATGTGCAAGCGCTTATTTACGCCCCCAGATTGAAAGAAATGTACAGGAGGAAGGGACAAAAATATGTCTCGAAGCTCTACAGGGAAAACGCATCAGGATATACATTTCATGTCGAATGTCCACAAGTCTGCAAACGAGGGACAGAAGGGGAGAAAATGTCACTGCAGAGATCCTGCCGGTCGCACAGAGGTGGAACGGCAGCGTCACCGAACACCAGAGGCTTTGTGCATGCACACACCTACACCTACACATATGCGCTTACACACGTCCACACACACACACACAGCTACAAATATATACACACATACATGCGTATAGATATATACACAGACGCGTGCACACACACATGCACACGTAGACACGCACCAGTCCACAAAGAAAAGAAAGGAGCACGCGTCAAAAAGACAAGTCCGGCGAAAGCAGACGAAGCGCAGGCTCCAGAGAAAAGAGACGAAGAAGCGAGAAAGACGAAACAGCAACACACTGTACCTATGGCAGACACATACGCAGGCAGAGGAGCCACTGATAAGAGAGATAGCGACCAGCTGTGGACACCGACGACGTAGAGGCACGCTCGCGTATACTGAGAGAAAGAGAGAGAAATTGAAATAGAGAGACTAACTCTGACGTACACAGAGAAGAAGAACAGAAACAGAGAAAGCAGCAGCAGCAGGACTGTGCATGCGAGGAAAAGAGGCTCCGGCCCCAACAGCAGCCTCCCGCCGCAGCAGCTTCGGTGGCTGCTCAGTCGATTGTCTGCACGGCCACACACAGCAACAGCTGCAGCAAAAGTAACCCGCGGTCTCCCTGTAATTGCATTCCACGTCTCAAGTGCCCTTCCTGCTTGCCACCAGCTGATTCTCGTCAAACGTCCACAGCCCCGTTTCACACGCATACCATTCTACATATATATATACATACATATATATTTACGTATGTATCAATATATACACCTATATATATAGGGACATATAGACGGATATAGATATAATACGGAATACCTCCGTGTAAAGACACACAGCGTTGAAAAGAGTTCATATCAGGTGAAAAGGCCATTTCTGTCCGTAAATGCTAAGCAGAAGCAAAGCACGTGCACCAGTTCGTAGCTGTCTTACCGCGCGCACGTACGTGTGTACAGAAATATGAATCTGGGAGAATATGTGTGCGTACCCACGTATATACGAACTGTCATGTGTGGCTGTGTCTCGTCTCCTCATGCGCGCTTTTTAGCACTGCTTATCTGCGTGAGTATGCATTTCTAGGTGTATCTTAGCACGTCTTGAGAGAGAGAAAGAAAGAGCGGAGACGCATACAACAAGAAGCGCTCAGTATATCTGACAGCAGTAACCCCACAGCAGGGGCAAAACAGCAGTAGCAGCAACAGCAGTAGCAACACCAGCAAAGTAGGCGGCGAAAGCAGCACCGACAGCTGCAAGAGCAATGGCACCGGCAGCAACAGCAGCACCAACAACAGCAACGTAGCCAAGACGGCAACAGAAACTTCAAGCATAGGACAAGAAGCGGCACCAGGTGCGGCAGCAGCTGCAGCCGCAGCTCCGTAGATTCACAGCAGAGCAGCGGCCCCAGCAGCAAACCTAGCAGCAGGAGCAGCACTGTAGGACAAGGCCGTGCCTGCAGGAGAAGGAGAAGTAGCAGATTCACGAGAGGCGACAGCAGCGGGACTACGCGGCTGCAACAGTCCCGACGCCGCAGCAACAGGCACTGTCTACAAAGAGGAAGGGGAACCGCTTAACTTCACCCGAAATCCGCAGCATGCAAAGATCGGGTTTCCCGGAGCTGCGGCGCGGGCGCCACCGGGTGTATGTACACTTGCCCGCGGCCACAACGCAGGGCCTGGGCGCTAGAGAGCTAATGACGTTTCGTGCTCACTCGAAAGAGTGCTGCCACCACCTTCGCCTTTTTTCCTTTTCTCTTTTGCTTGCTAAGCGTCAACAGATACACGTAAGAGTACACGCCTCTACCTAAATAAACATCTACACTCACACAGTTCCATCGATAATATACAGACACATACACACATATATCTACGCCAGCACACACACACACACACGGATAGTCGCGGGGTATACAAACACAGCCTTGTACACCGTTTAGATGGATACACGGCCGGAAAGTTCGTACGTGAAGGCAACGACTGCCCCTCGGCAGCTCTCCGTCAGACTCCCCTCGGGTACGAGCAGCCACAAACGCGTCCACACAGCCACACGCATCTTCGACATCTACGTGCCGGGCGACGGCCACGCGCATCCGTGTGCAGAAAGAGACGAGCAGAGATCGAAAGAGGGATCCACACAGAGAGAAAAAAGGTCGGTCTCCATTAGGGAGACATCTCCAGGCTTGCAGGTCTGTGTGTTAGTTACTGGGCTCACACAGCCATCAACTTTTGGTCAAGAGTCTTCAATTGAACGTGCAAGCAGGTGTGTAGAGCCCGAGTGACGTGGGTCCCCCCCCCGAGGGAAAGTAGTCGTATCCACGTACACACGTGGCCAGATCCCTACGCGGCGAGATATATACATATGCATACAGAGGGGGCCGTGCTCCTAACAAGCGTATATACATGTATGCATATATATGTATATATATATATATGTCTTGTTGCGTGTTGTGGGTTATAGCCATACTGAAGTAGGAGAGCTCCGTGCACAGGGGAGATACCAAAGACCCGTGCGAAGACGCTGTACAGAGGCTTCTCCATAATATCCATGCACAGGACGTGAAGCGCATGTTTTTAAAACGAGGAGTCTTCTTTGCTGTGTCCAGCGTAGCTCGAAGGTCCGAGGGATCAATGTATGCTTGTATATACGAGGAAACAGGAACGCCGCAGCAGAGAACAGAAGGAGGACGTGTCTACGTCTTGTAGAAGTGTGGTTGTCGTATTTTTTGGCCCGGGCTCACTATACTCTTCCTAGTGCTCGGGACATAATCCTAGCGTCGTCAGCACAGCGCTAAATTTGGACTCTCCATACGGTTATGGAGAGAGTGGCATCGCTCACACACAGCCGGTACAAAGCCAAACAAATTCGTCTGTGCAGGTGGGTTTCACAAACACAGACAGTTCTCATCACATCGTCTCTCTTCCTGCGTCGCGCGTGAAGGCAGTAGCTGGTGTGTTGCGCACCATCCCATGCGACAAAAGAAACAGAGGAAGCGGGGGAGGAAGAAGCGATAGCACCAACACCCGACGCTGCGAAGGGTTCACGGTGGCAGACGTATCTGGGGGAGACGGCCTCCTCGTCCAATTCCGATTCTTCGCTGTCTTCTGCTGCTGCTGCAGCCATCTGCGAGTCCGCTGCTGTTGCTGTCGTTCTTCCGTCTTCGTTTCCTGCAAGACAGCTGCTGCTGTCTCCCTCCCTGTCTGCAGCAGACGAAAGCATCAGGGACACACATAAACGCCGACAGCCCCTCCTGCTGCTGCTGCTGCTCGTGCCCGTCGCAGACACGCCAGCAGCGGCATCTCGAAGTGCATGTGTGGTGGCTGCGCTTTGCGACGTTGCTGTGGCCACTTCTCGTACCACGCGGGCCCTCCAAATTCCCCTGCCGCTGCTTCGTGTTTTGCTGCTGCTGCCCACCCCCCGTCATCCACGACCCCACAGCAACTGCCCCTCCTGCTGTAGTGCACCCTGTTGCGCTGCTCACTGCTGCCGTCCCTCTTCAGCAAAAAGACGCGGACCTCCTTCTTCACGGGGATCCCGCCGCCGCTGCTGCAACTGAACACTCAGGAGTCTCTCACTGCTGCTGTTGCGGCCGGCTCTTACTTTCAAGTAATTTCGCGGCTACGCCTTCCAGCTTCTTCTTGTACCCGCATGTCTTTTTCTTTGCTCTGTCTGTCTCATTTACTCGCTGCTCGTGGTCGTGCTGCTGCTGCTGCTGCGCGGCTCTTGGTGTTGCTCGTCCTGCTGCTCCTGCAGCAGCAGCCCCTGAATTCGCCCTTCTTGCCGCCGCTGCTGCTCTGCAACGGCTCCCTTTTGTTGCTGCTCCTGTTGATGCCTTTTACGTGGAGCTGGATTTGCAGCACCGACAAAGGGACAGGACTACCTGGCCCCGCAGCGCACGCTTGCGGCAGCACTTTATACGAGTCGGCAGCGCCGTTCACGATGTCGACAGCAGTTTACGATCAACTGTCGGAAGCATCGTCTTGCACCCTTGCGCCGCCACCCCCCACGTAGTCCGTCGGCAGCACTTTGCAAGCTGTCTACAACGCTACGCTCTACTCAAGCTGTCAACAGCGCGCTACTTCGTACCCGCCGTCGGCACCAGCGCTACTTGATACTACCTAGCGGTCAGAAACAGCGCCACATCACCCTAGCCGTCGGCACCAGCGCTACTTTTTACTAGCTGTCGGCAGCACTACGTCACACTAGCGGTCAGCCTCAGCGCCCCGTTACACTAGCTGTCGGCACCAACGCTCTGCACGGCATGTCGGCAGTGCTGCACACACTGGCAGCCGACAATGTAACACACGTACACACACCTGTGCACGTGACGGTTGCTTCCTGTTCACGCGTACACAAGTACGTATCCACGAATGCAAATAGCAGCACTACGAAGGATCCACAGCAGCAGCGTCGTGGTGGAGCTGCTCCAGCACTGCTGTACCGCTGCTGCTGCTGCTACAGGGGTCACCAGCATGCGCGCAAGCACCCTCTCTACACGAACTCTTTCTTCATAGCCGTCGATGTGTACTGGTGGACCACGACCATCTTGTATCCATATATATATGTATACATATATATATAAATATATCTACGCGCGCGCACCGCACACCACTGTCTAAGTTGCTTTATGTGTATATTAGAGAGATAGACTCTGTCATGTAAGGCAGCGGCTGCCTCGTAAAATGCGGCGGTCACGCTCTTCACGTGATGTACGAGGTGCTGCACCAGCGAGTCCCCCTGAGTCATACAACGCAGATCTGCTCGCGGTACCCCGGCGGCAACAGAAAATCTCAGACGCGCTCTTCTGCAAGAAGCTTGTGCAGGCATATATATATATATATATGCATGTATATATATATATATATATTTGTAGGTGGGTGGACGAGTGCCCAGAAAGGCTCAACGCATAGATTTATGCAGATCTGTGTATGCACATACACGAGTACATACGTACAGATGTACACGTACGTATACACGCAGATATATATATATATGTGTATATTGCGAGGCAAACAGCCGGCCCCATACAGCGCAGCAGGCTGTGTAAGGGTTGCGACGCGTGCGTGGCTTATTCCTCTCGCCCGCCCTTCACTCCTCCAAACGTCCGCTAACAGCAGCAATGACGTTCAGGATAGGTAAAATATACGTTTATAGATATATATGTATATACATACGCTGTCTCTCTCCCTCTCTCACTAGAAGCATATAGACGTTATAAGTGTATATATATACGCTTTTTCAATGTGTGGATATACGAACAAACGTGGGACAGACGCAGTATATACAAAGATATGTGGGACAGACATAATTTACATATATATATATATAGATATATATATATATCTATATATATATGTATGTGTAGAAATACAGAGATATGTGAGGCAGACGTTAGGTATATATATATATATATATGTGTAGGTATACAAAGATTGTGGGGTGGCCGTTACGCATATATATGTATATATATATATATGTAGACATAGACAGGTATATGGAGCATACGCTACGTACATATATAGATACACACAAATACATGAGATCACTCTTATAGATATACAAAGTTAGTGGGACAGATGTCCTCAAAATGTAGACGTCAATATCCATACACAAGCAGACACGCATGCAGACCCCTACAGTGCTAAGTATATATAACTATGTTGATGCCAGTACACAGTCCCGAAGTGTCCAGGCCGCCCTTGAACGGCACGCAAAAACGCAGAAAATGTTTCTGCCACGCGATAGATTTGATCGTGTCACAGCTCGTATGGACGCGCGTATGCACGTGGCTATGTGAATATGCCTATTTTCGCATATATGCGGCTGTATGTAGCTGAAGACGTACGGATAGACAGAAATGTGAGCGTGTCTTATTTGTATGGGAGCACACGTCATTTCTGCTAATGCAGTACTGTGAAGAGAAACTCAACAGCTGAGTTGCGTCCCTCTCTTTCTCTTTCTGTGCATGCTTTGCTGCTGGCGCTGCTCTGGTAGTCCCTCCTCTCGTTCTACAGGTGTTGCTGTTCATGGCCCTGCGAAACCGCAGCGACTGCTGCTCACGCAGTGGCGGCTGCAGATCCTGCTATTTTTGATGCGCTGCAGTGTGTGCTGTCAATATCCTGTGGATGTGCTGTCCTGGTGCAGTCGTCGCCCCAGGTACCGTTATCTCTTCCGCTCCCGTTGCTACTGGCGTCGAAGGCTCTCGCGCCGCTGCTGCTGCTGCCGCTGCTTTTGTTGTTGCTGCCGCTGCTTTTGCTGTTGCTGCCGCTGCTGCTAGCAGTTCAACCGTCGCCGTTGCTGATGTTGCTGTTGTCTCTCCGCGCAGTGCTGGCGTTCTGTTGTTGCTGCTGTTGCCGGCTTTACCAAGAATTTTCCGTCGTTGCTGTTGTCGGCGCTTCGCTGCTGGTCAGCGCCTCCCGCTGCCGCAGCTCGCCGTTTCAGTAGCGCCTGCTTTACACGCTCTACGGCCATCTGCTCTTCCCGCTGTGCTCCTATCGCTACATATTCACGCGTGCGTGAAACGGCAATCACAACCGCACGCCACAAAACTCCCTCCGCCTCCTTCTCCTCTCTCCAGTCATTGCTGGCGCTGCTATCCTTCCTGCTGGTCGTGCTGGTGACGACGCTGCTGCTGCAGTGGTTGCACAAGCTGCCGCTCGTGTTACCTGAAGCTGCTGCTGCTGCTGCCCGTGCCACTGGGGCCGCTGGAGCTGCTGCTGCCCCTGGTGGTACAGCTGCTGATAGTGCGATGGGAGCCCGCTGCTACGGTCGCCGTGTGAGCCGCCCGTGGCACTGCTGCTGCACTTTCTTTCTGCTTACACTGCTGAAAAAGTGAGGCAAAACACGACCTCGCACCGTTCCTGGCTGCACGGGTTGCTCAGGCGCAACAACAGACGGCGTCTCGGCACCCCGTTTTCGTCAGCGGCTGGAAAAAGGAGCAAAGTGAGAACAACTCCCGGTGCAACTTGAAGCCCCGTTGAATCACGCGTCTGCGTAATTATCTGCCGCTGCTGTGCCGCGGGTTTCCCCGTACGGAACCTGAGCCGGCGACGATGAGGACGTGCTGCCGCACAGGATCGCGAGGACAGTCCCGGAGTCGAAGCTTCCTGTCGCCTGAGTAGCCAAACAGGCAGAGCTGAGCATACGCATACTGCTGAGATGGAAAGCGCACAACTACCCGGAACGACATACATAAATAATAAGTGAAAGTGCGAATAAACACTCTACCTGCTTCTGGGCAGGCCAGTAGCGCTGCATATGGTGGGTGGAGGCCCCCAACATTCAGTTTCGCGGTAATGCAGCCGATATGTGTGCATGCACTACGCATACTCTGCTTCTACAAGCGTGTGCACAATGAGGACTGAGCAGTGTCCCACCAATGGAAACGATTCCTAAAGATAAAGAAACAAACCGGATAAAATGCCGGGGAATTCGAAGTGCACGAGCTGTTCCAGCGGCTGTTCCTGCCGCTTGTGTGTGGTCTGGTCGGTATTGTCCGGCGCCCGCCAGCTGCTGCCGTCGCTGTTGCACAAGACCCTGCAACTGTAGCTGCCGTAAATGTTGCAGAGATTGTTCTCTGCGGCGGGTTTACCGCTGCCGCTATCATCGTGCGCGGCCAACAGCCGCACGTGTGCCGCTGACGTGTCTGGAGCCGCAGCAAAATGTGCCGATGCTGGACAACCTCACGTGCTCCGCTGCACAAACACAGCCACTGGCGCGCGATATATGTTGCACTGCGTCTTCACGATTTCAGTTGCCACAGTAATGGGACAGACTAGAGCGTCTCGTGCTCTCTCCGTTGTGGCTGCGCAACGCCGTCCAGCTGATCCTGCGTGTGCAGCGCGGGCGAGTCATCCCCGTCTGGTTTGCGCTCCTGCTGGTTCTTGCCGCCGCTGATTTGCGCTCCTGTTCCTCACGTGTGTGCTCTGCTCCTGTTTTGTGTGTGCCGCCGCGGGCACTGTGTGCACTGCTGCAGCTTTTGTGTCTGTCGTGCAGTTCTGCTTTCTACGGTAGTTTGTTGAGCACGCCCGCTGTAGACAGTGCCGTCATCTTGTGAGGCGGGTGGCGGACCGAGTGCTGCAAGTCACGTGTGATTGTCACAGGAAATGGTAGTAGTCACTGTAACTAAAATGCCAGTGCCGCAAGTGAGTGAGGGCAAGCCTTCCCACAGTCTACGAGATGACAGCACCTGGTGCTGGCAACTGCTACTGCTGGCGGCTACCATTGAGCACTGCTGCTGCTACCGATTACGCAGGTGTAAATGCTGAGGATGGTACTGCTTCGGTTAGTGAGTGCAGCTGCAAAAGCGGAGATTGGTGTGAGTGTCTTGCCACCGTTACTGTTGCTGGCAGTATGCTGGTGCCGAAAGCGGCCCTCTGCTCAGCTGTTGCTTGTACAGTGTAGCTGCAGATGCTCTCAAAATGCTGCTGCTCGTGATGGGGACTGCCGCAGCTGCTGGTGAGTGCCTCTGGGGGTGCTGCTGCTCAAAAGTGCTCCTGCGACTGCTGAAACGGCTGCCGAATTGGTCGTGCTGTAACTATTTTAATGGGAAGTGTCCCTGCTGTCATTTAGGATTGAGGCAGCGAGTCTTGCCCACGGTGAGACAGGTGCATCGTACTGCTCCTGCAGCTACGCCTTGACGCTGAATAAGCAGTGGGCATATGGTAAAACTAGGATTCACCTGTATGGGGGAAGCAGTTGTAGGGAACTTCGCAGCGTATGCCAGGCTATCTACATTTTCTCAGTTTACACACTATGAGACGAAATTGTGGCACGCCGTCGGTGGTCTGTGTCTTATACCTCCTAAAGGGATTCTGTCTAATTTCGTTACACCAAGTTGTGAATAATCAGCATCCTAGCCAATGCTACTGTGGATGCGATTGGCTATGCCATGTACAGCTAGCTGCGTAGTTTGACACGCGTGGCTTTGGATGTATTGCCAGTATACCTTCTTCTGGTACATGCACTCAATCTAGGTTCTTTCATGTACGGAGTCACTTGCTCCGCGTTTTTAAGCTGAACCAGCCCTGCTTTTCTTACAAATGTGTAAGTCACACGCAGGCAGAATATACGGGTATTCTTGCTCAGGGCAAGCAAAGGAGCTGGAACAGCAATCGCTTTTTCTACAAATATGTAAGTCACACACAGTCAGGGTATACAGTTGTTATTATCAGGGTAAGCAAATTTTGCTCTATCAGGTCCACTGTTAATGTATATGTGCAGGACAGACTCGACTGACAGCATACTTGCTTTCGCCGCTGCAATTCTGATAAAATAGAGCTGCCTATTCAAAATTTAAGTTGCCATCATTTCTGTGGCCACAGATAGTCATTTCTTGACTTCCCTGTACACAAGTGATAGCTCTGGAAACACACACTTCACAAATGTGCAGAGAGGTAGTGTTCGCTCGTAGGCACACGTGCTCTTGCCCCGTAAGGCAGCGTCTATGTTACTGAATCTTTCTTCTTCTGCGCCACTCAAAACGTACCGAACAGTTTCCCCCGTCTGTGTACCGGCCGCTGCCAAATACATTCAACGTACTCTTTTCTTCTTATCATATCAACCTTCTATGAAAGGCAGCTGCTTTCATTCCTTGAGCATTGCTCTGCTTCGACGTACGGCGAACAGCTCTTGTACTCACTTTGTTTTATACAGCATACTGTGGGGTTGCATCTTTGACGGTTAAAGGACATACTTAGATATGTTCTTTTCTACGCTTGTTCTGCATTACGCGTGCGTACAGAATTCTACATATATACTCACGTATTCATCTGTGCATATTTGTGTAAGTACAGGTGATGTTTTTCCTGCCCGTCAACTGCCGCAGCAGTATTGAAGTCGTGTGCACAGATGGATGTGTTTCATGTCCCAGATACAGGCATACACGAATACTTGTATGTGCACACGTATCGTCTACACTTTTGATACGCACGAGCGTGATGCTCTGATTCCATCCCCCAAAATCTCTCTTTGGTGGTTGTCCAAAAACGACTGCTGTAACGAGCACCTGTATGTTGCCTCAACAGCCAGGGCGGCTGTACATATACGTATCTTCCTGTAGCTTTTTTGATTGATACAGTACTACATTTCTTATCCCCCAGTGTACAGGTGTGCAGGGGATGCTGTTAATCAAGCACGTACGATCCGTAGCAGGTGCGGCGGAATGCATCAACGGTGACTGTTCCGACACGTTTGCCAGGATCTTCGTGCCGAATCGGTAGCGGCATTAAGTAGGAGGAGAGGATATAGCAGCGTATGATAAATGACGGAGACCAAGCACCGCCCGCCGCGATTGAAGGAAGCGGCTGCAGTCTGTAAATACCACCCGCTATAGCTCACAGGAGCCGCGTTCCCACCACCATCGACAAGGCAGTTCCAGAAACACTGTAACAGCAACGCAGCGCCAAAGCAGCACCACCAGAAATACTGCACAACTTAGCGACCAGCAGCTCCGCAGCCGGGGGCACCTCGTGGCTTAGTGTCCCGGGTGCAGCACCTGCGAGGTTACACGTATTAAAGGAGGGCAAACGACGCCCCAACCCCGTAACACAGTAAATACACTCGTACGTAGGATTTGTAAAAAGCAACAGGGTGTCAGCAGCGTCACCGGGAGCAACGGGGTGGCGGTTCACTAAACCAAGCAAAGTCTCAAATAGTAGTCAGCTTTGTGGGTAACAACAGTGGGAGCGAACTCCATAGCCTATTCAGTTATCGTCCCCAGCCCGACTGCGGATTGACTGCCCTTGCTGTTGCAGGTAGTACCGCTCACGCCGGTATGCAGGCGCCTCTCTCGCTACAACTGTTCCACGCGAGTGTGTACAGTAGATTAAGAATCACCAGAGTCCAGCTGGGTGCACCAAGCTTGATAGCAGAGGCGTGGCAGGAAGCCGTAGTGTAGGAGCGCAACTGACCCACAGTAGGCCACGAGCGCAAGTAGAAAGTGCCACAACAGCAGGATCGGGCCAGTGGAGCTGGGGCAGCTGCTGACGATCTCTTTAACACAAGGCACTGTTGTGTCCACTTCTGTTTCCGTGCAGTTAGCCACACGCTGCAGTTGACCTGTGCGTCCCCACCGCGTACAGGCGGGACGGGTGGAGTAAGGGTAGCTCTCTGCTACGTGGTATTTCGCTGTACGTCTTGCCGGGCGGATAGCTACGTCCGGCGAGTTGTTCGCTGAAGGATTCGACAGCTTATTCTCCTTGGAGTAGGGGTGACGAATATGCCTTGCTTTCGGCACGCTTTCTGTTTCCTCAGCCTTAGCTTTCACCTGCTAGTACCCATTCCCCTTCGACCGCATGTCGCACTCCTACTACGATGTTGCTGCTGCGGTCTCTTCCCTGGCGCTGCTGCTCATGCCACTTCTGCATTCTGTCGCTTACTCATCCTGCCCCATGCGCGGGAACAATTGATGGTGCTCCTGATGTTGCAAGAAGTGAGGCTGCTGCTGTTGTTGATGCTGTCGTCCGTCGTTCTGCGACCGCTGCCAGTGTATCAAGCGCTAACCCGGGACTTCGCTTGTTGCTGGTGGGGGCGTCAGCGGCGCACCTGCGGTGACCTGCTGCAGTGGAGAGCGGAGCGGTCACTGCGACTGCTCGTGCGGGTCGCAGGGGTCGTCCACACAGCCGGGGTGCGGACGGGAGTCCGTTACCCGTCGGCGGCGGGCCCAGATTCTACTGCTGCAGTCTCTGAGTGCAACAACTACGGCATCAGTTGTGGACCGCTTATGCATTTCTAACGAGGTTCACTTGACACTTTAGGCTCGTCATGTTCGGTATATTGATTCCGCTCCAGTCAACATAGTACTGTTAAGCTCTGCCTTCCGCAGGGTTTAAGTCGCAGCAAGCCCCTCCTTCGCAGCTCCTGATGCTTCTTGCCGCTTACCAGTCATCGATGCCCGTGCAAGTCCCAGTCTTCGCACACCTCTGCACCTCTGCACATTTACGTTTCTCCGCATATTTGCACATATTCCCCACAGCGCACATATGCGAAGAGTTACACAGGTAGGTGTATGCTTCCGTAATTTCCTAGTATTCTACGTTCACACAGATATAGTATGTGGATACGCCTGTTTATATCAGTGGTGTCGCATTTGAGATAGCCCCTATAGCGTGAATATCTAAGTGATAAGGTACGCCACGACCGTGTACAGCCTGCCTACACCATCAGCCCAACCTGGAGACAAACCCGCTCGATCACCAATCTGCTGCCGTCAACACGCGTTGTACCTGTCAACAGCTGCTGCTGCGGTTGTCAGCAAGTGTTAGCGCTTTACTCTCAGCTGCCGCGACCGCATTTTGTGAATTTGTGGTGAAGTTTGTTAAGGCAGCGTAAACGTCGGGACAAAAATTCTACCACAAAATGTGGTGTACGTGCACCACATTTTGTAGCCGTCTGCGCTAGTCAGCGGCTTGACCCGGTACACAAAAGATGGTACACACTTTCTGGTGGCGCCTATGCGTCGTGCTGGTGAAGAAAGGAGAGGAACAAAGATCAGCAAATGAAAGAGAAGAAGAGAAGTCGGGACAGGGGAAGAAAAACAAGGAGAGGAAAAGGAGAACAAGAAGAGGAGAAGGAGAGCAAGAGGCGGAGAAGGAGAACCCAGACAATACAGGAAAGACAACCACGAAAAGCTTGCGGAGACGAAGAATGCAGAGAAGTTAAGGGGTCGAGGAGAAAACGAAGAAGTGGAACAACAAGGGGCAAGAGTGCTTGCCAGAACAAGAAGGGACAGGGAAAGAAAAGGAGATAACGTTTCCACGCGGAGAAGGAGCTACAAGACCGAGACGGAGCTGAGGGAGGACGTAAGGACGGAGTTGCTGGGAGTAATAGTATTCGCCTGGCTTTGGCGAGTACATTCTGCGGTCTGATCCACATATTCAACTCCGCGACCAGCATATTGTTGTAAGTCGCCCCAGGAGATGCACTTGTCTATGCGTCAGTACATATACAGACGCGCATATAAGCTCATCGAAGACAAAGCAGAATCGAAACGTGGAAAAATACACACATTAGTGAGTACGTATGTGTGTACCTTCTACAACTACGTCTAGGTGCGCTTGTATCTGTAGATGCGTAAATGCCTGCGTTCAAGTGTACGCGTACGATCATGCGTGTCCGTCACAATTTGTGCGTCAATATCTGTTGTATCCAGTATGCACCTACGCAACCTTGATTGATGGAGTGTTTTCCACGTTCCGAGGAAGCGTACGGTCGACGAGCACACCTATACAGAGGACGACCAAAAAGCAGAGGCGCAGAACCTTGTAGAAGTAGATCTGTGATCTACACGTGTAAATTTGTATAACGTATAAATGCGTATAAGGAGCTAATCTATGTCCGATGCCTCCCCGCTAGAAAGTGCTTGTGTGTTTCTATCTTTTACTCGCTGTCTCTCTCCTATATATACACATATCTATGTTTATATTAAATATTAATGTCAATATTCCGCCAGATAGAAACACATTGATCTCTAGAGCGCCTATGATAGCGACACTGTTGTCAACTGTGTTATACCTGTTTGTCGGGATAACATGAGCATCGACGCGATAATGCATCTGGGCACGGCTGTCCTAGGTGTGTCACGCGAATTGATGCCGTCCAACTAATTTGAAGTCCATACACGCACACTATTGCGATCCTCCACTACGTACGTATAATCGTCTGAAGCAGAAACTACACTTATTGACAGATGTATATATACAGAAGCCTAGTGGCCAACGCTGTCACCTGAGAACAATGGAGGCGCAGCTTGCTGGGGTCCGTATCATGGTGTGTGCCGCACAGGAAACCGTGTATTTTCCGTCTTCTTATGCGTAGCATCTGCTAGCGCCGCAGAACGCTTGTAAAGATGCATGGCGCTGATGCCGGTAGTGCCCGCATTGCGCCTGCTACCGTTGCCACATAAAATTGACGAGCTCTGAGATTCCGAGATAAAGAGCTACGGACACACAAATTACCCAGCCAAAGAAGAAGATTTGATGGCACCCTAGGAAGCATTGATAGTGATGAATACACCTGTTCTGCAAGTGTTAGCAAATGATAGATGGATACGTCGGTCTACATGGAAGTACCAAAATATATACATTGCTGATTGAGACAGGGATATCCAGACTATCTCACGTGTAAGACGCAAAAGAGAAACCCCCTACGATAGCTGGAGGAAGACTAGCGGCAATCGCTGTCAACGAATAGCAGAGGGGGGCTCCGAGAACACAAACGACGTAATAAGGATGACGAAGGTGTCCTTGCTGCAGCAGACAGGCAGCCACCATTACTTGTGTGAAGACGAACAGAAAGCTGCAGCAAAATTGAACCTCTTCAGAAACAGTTTATGGCACAGTTGATAGCGACAATTGTTGAAGCGCTAAAGCGCATCTGTATTTTCACCGCTATTTGCACAATATCTTTTTATAGAGAGCTGTCACCTCAATACAGGAAGAGTGGGGCAGAAGTCATCCTCCAGGTGGGACTGTTGCTACAAGTTCGTCTTTGCTCCCTTTACGGACAGGCCGACTTCCACGTGCACATACGCACCTGCAGAATGACAAGACAATCTGAGAAGGGCGCGTTAAGGAAATCCTCTTGTTGCTGCAGAGGGAGGCACTGACGAAAACCGAAATATGGAGAGTAAAACGAAACAATGGAGCGGTAGACTAGTCCACTAGAGGAGACCCTACGTGTACACACATAGTTCTTTTTTCCACGTATTCCCACACGCACCTGTCGAACAGAGAGATGTCCACAAGTACTTTTGGGGGAAGAACGCGGTACAGTGTTCGCCCACTTTTGCCTCACTAGTGTATGCATGAAAACTGCGGATGACTGGTGCAGATGGACGACGTACTCGGCTTCCCTCACACGCTCGTGCACACATTACATGTAGCTGAATAGCCTTACATAACGCCGAAGAGAGAAAGAGACATTTCTGCAGTGCACTATACTCTAGTTGTCGGATATCCGACCTTTCTGGAAAGCCACTGCAGCAGCTATGAAATCCTTCTGCCAAGTGACCTGTGCTGGAGAGCGCGTCGCGTTAGAGTATGTACACACCTGCATTTTTGTGTATCTTTTTGTGTTAATGTTCCCCGTTTACTCCGCTGCCGGCCTTTTCTTCTCCAGCTACACTTTGTGCATACATACGCACCTGAACACCCGGAAGACGGATATACCTGCACCTACGTACTTCTACGTGCTGTACATGCAGCTGTGCAATAGCTTCGTCTCCAGCCTGCATTCATGACCTGACACGTCATATACATATATATATATATATATATATACACACACATACATATATGTCCATGCTGCAACTCACTGTGTAGTGTGCAGGAAGTTGGTTTTCTCTTTTTTTCCTTTCTCTCTCTCTCCCTCCCTGTCTAACGTACACGTATATACGTATACATACGTAAGAACACGTGTGTGCGTATGGTAACGTGTCCGTGGTGCCTGACCGTACCTGTACCCGTAGAGGTGTATACGTACACACACTGATTGTGACTAGCGGCAGACTCAGTAGCATTACGCACGTGTCACTGTACGCATCCTGTCCCTTCAATACAGATAAAGGACATACGTCTGATATAGGCGTCTCCTTGCCAGCATATTGAGGTAGACTCACCGGCAGCCACACATATACGGACATACTGCATATATACACACACGGTGGTAATCGAAAAGTATCTGCCTGCCCAGTCAATGTCTGCTTTCCTTCCTACATTATATGCATACGCGTACACATATTCGTATACAAATACACTTATAAGAATGCTCACGTGGTCTCCACGCGTTCGCAGTCCGTCTGTAGAGTGCCGGTCGTGCTTGTGAATCCTACGTGTATACGAAATTTTTCCTCCTGCCGAGGGACTCTTCATCTTGCGCGACGCGTATTCTGCACACACGTCTGTGACGCATATCCTGTGCAGATGTCTGCACTTCAGCGACTTTGCCTTGCTGCCGCGGTTCTTCCTATTCGTGTAATACAGTACGTGCAGCTGTACAAAAACATGTTTATCGAATGTGTCTTCTCAGCGTGAATTCGCCCCGTTTCAGTTGAGGGCGCATGCACGTGTGTATATGTCCACAATCTCCGTCACCTGCCTCATCAACTTCTGCACTGGCCTATCCATCCCCAGAGTGTCGCCCCTCCTGTTCAGCTGGTCGCTACAAACCCCAGGTAGAGCCTTACACGGGGTGTTCTAGACAAGCGGTTTCGCGGTCAGCGTCCGACTTACATTTCGTAATACTTGTCTTCTGCATTTGGATGGGTTTGCCTATTTGTACACATCTGTCCACCGCTGTGCGTACGTACCCTCTATTTATATTTCTCCATAGCGTCATACCTCAGGTTTTGCACCTTGTTATGGATTCTTGTACGTAGGTAATTTATGGGTTCTTTAACGTTGTATGTGTAAGGTTATGCACTTTAACATGCATTCCAACATGTGCGAGAGTACACCTTTTTAAGCATATATAGTAATTTAGTGTACAGCTTCTGGCATGCACGCATGTTTCAAGCTCTACCCGTATATATTTTAGCAGCTCTACAATTGTGCACGGCGCCCCAGCGGGTTCGCTGCAACTCGTTTTTTACGCGTGCTTATCAACCTTCTTCTCGTACACATGCATGTGCGTGCATATCTCGGTCTGTAGTATCCGCCTACAATCCCAGTTCTACCATTGCATAGGACGTCCCACATGTGTGTGTGTATGTGCGCACGTTTGTCCTCCCGTCTACCATCTGTAAACTGGCTCGTCTCTACTTGCCCAGATACCTCAGTCCCTTATGCTACAGTATACACAAATCTTTGCCTGAGAAGACGTGTACGCATCTGTCCACTTCCGTGTGCGTTTCTACCACAGTTTTACATGCATGCATGTTACGGATACGAGTACACGCAAGCGTGCGGTACACCGCTGTGGAAGAGCAGCTTGATGCGCGCGCTGACAACCCTGTGTGGACGTACTGCTTTCCAGTTTGTTTTGCAGCTTTTGCTCCTCCCTCTGCAAAATGGCTTCGATAGTGCTGCATTTTCGATTGTCCATTGACATACATTTCTGTAGCTCACGCTTACTGCTTCTGCTTCCAATAGCACGGACGCTTCTAATCCTCACGGTTTTGCTACAGTCACTGCTACTGCACCCTAAAGTAGTCGAGGCGTTCCAAGCAATGCAACATCAGCGGCACGGCGTCCTGCAGCAGCTGCACCATCAGCATCAGCAGCCCGCAGCGGCAACGTGCGAGGCAGGGGGTTCTTTAGAGCTGTCTGTGTCAGAGGTCCAATTAACGCGAGTGTTCTCCTGCAGCAGCGAGACCCCCCACTTATGGCCGGAGCTCAACGCAGAACAGCAGCAGTACTGTGTAGACGACATGTGTAGCACGAAAGCACCCCTAACGGGGGCAACACTCAGCAGAATCCCCCAAACCAGCACCTATTTTCTGAACGTCTTGGCACTTCCTACGGAGCCGCAGAAATGGAAATTTTTCTGCAGCAAAGAACCGTGGAGCTCCTCCCTCGTCCACGACCAGAAGTGCAAAATCACTGTGGACGTTATACCGGCCACTCTGGGAAGTAAGAAACCGCTCGTAGTTTTCCCGAGAGGCGATCTGTCCCGCAACGATAAAAAGTAAGGAAACTCTAATTAGTCTGATCGCGGGCGGTGTCAAAGCGGCGGGGGAGAGAGGGCTGTGCGTTACCTGTACCAAACCGCCATTTACAGAACCAGCACTTTGTATGACGCAAACAAGAGAGGAAAACAGCACCCCCAAGGGCGTCCCACTAATTTGTGTAAAACCGCGCAGCCGCTAGGAGGGGAAGGTGTCTCTTTGGTCAGACACACCAGCAACAACTGCAGGGATACCAGCAGCCGGCAACTGCGATGCATCGCCTCCGCAACATCAGCAATGTTATGTGGGGCAGGACAGTGAGACGCAACAACACGTGAGGGCATACAAGAATGAGAGGAAAATGCGTTATGAATGCTGTGCAGCCGTTACTGCAGGGCTTACAGATAAGTAGAGATCCCCTTACAGAGGTGAATCAAAGTATGATTGCAGTAAGTGAGAGAGACAGAAACAGCACACTCTACATAGGTGCAGTAGCAGAAGTTGTAAGTATGGCGGTGTGTCGAAGAATGCACTTTCTATCCTAGCAGCAGCCCCACACTGCCCGGGTAGAATCAGCTTCACAGACTCGGCAGTAACACCCTCACAGGGAGGGCCTTACTGTAGCTGTACTGCGGTTTCTTGGAAACGACGTCAACCTTCCGTATCTGGTTCAATAATCTGCTATCAACAATGCACATACAGTATCCGCGGCAGAGTAAGACCTATCGAAGAGGTGAGTGCCTGTGGAAGGACGCACTGCAGGACTCAATGCTGTGCGGCAGCACCTTGCCGGTGTGCCGGTAAGCACACGCTTACATTTATGCGTATATATATATATATATCTGGGACAAGCCTACACTCACGCGTGTATACCTCTGTGTGAATGCATTGTGAATGGGTCTTTGTACTGTGCATGTGGCCACCTGAGCTGTTCGTGCTACAGCTCTACCGCCGCTGCTCCGCTGCTGTGGCTGCTGCTGCAGACGGTTGCAACGATAAGTTCGTTGCAATAATCTTAGCATTTTACCATTCTTACAATGTAGCTGGAAGTCTATTCCTGCTTGTGGCTGGGGAGGTGCACCCGGTTGTCGTGTTCCTTCGCTGGCTTTAAGTTGTCTCTGGATAGGTATGTACTCGTTAGGGTATACACATTTTTTAGTAGTACGTATCTGGCAGGTGCAAATGGAAGCCCATACCTGCTGGTAGCTGGGCAGACGCATCCAGTTGTTGGGTTCGCTGGCTTCACGATTTCGCTGTACAAACGTGTACTCGTGATATACAGAGATACATTTAGTACACATCTAGCAATATACGCGCGTGAAAGTACTCCGACGGTGCCGCAGGTGTAGGTCGCTGCTGTGTTGGCATTGCTGCGACTGCTGCAGACTGTTATCAATCAGGAGGATCAGTGGAGGTAGCAATTCCGGCAGGGGGAGGCAAAGTACCGTTTAACTGTGGTACAGCAGGTTATGCTGGCTTGGCACCGGCCGATCCACTTAAGGTGTATGACTCAGAATGTACTGTAGAGCTGCCGCTATCCAGCATATCTCCCACTGCTGTACGAACAGCGGTGCAAGCAGAAGCTGGTACTCAAGCTCCGTTCAGAACGTTCACTCTCGAAGTAAGCCAACTGCCACCTGTTCCAGTCAAAATTTGCTATTTGTGCGCTGCTGGCCAGGCCGCAGCAGCAGCGCCATCCCCAGCAGTACAGACAGCAGCAGCTGGACAAGCAGCAGGAGCAACTGCAGCGCAAGCTGGGAAGACAAAGGAGAATGAAGACGATGAAGACAAACAAGGGGAGGGCATGCAAGGAGCACCAGTGAATGCAAGAGCACCTGTTGCCGTCGTACCAGCAGCACCTGCAGCGGCGCTTGCTGTCCAACCAGCGACTATCCCAGTATCTTACATTTCCCTCAGAAACGCGCAACCACCACCAACAGCCGCCCCCCCACCGGCAGCAGCAGCAGCAGCGACTGCACCGCCTGCAGCAGCAGCAGTGACTGCACCGCCTGCAGCAGCAGCACCAGGAGCAGCAGCACCAGCAGCAGTAGCTGCACCACCACCAGCACCACCAGCAGTCCCAGCAGCACCACCAACAGCAGCAGCAGCTTCTGGTACTGCAGGCGGGCCACCGCTTGTTACCAGCAGCCCTGAGATGCGCAACAAAGCATGCAAAGTGTACGTCACTATTCCAGCCAGTGCGATCCACGTCACTCCCCATCTGCTGCTCACTACCGGCGCACTTCTGTTCACCCTCGTTTTCGACCTTGTCCACTGAAGGTAATCCTCCAGTAGTGCAGTAGAACACGCTACGAATTAGGTATAGAGGAAGACAAATACATACATCTTTGTATACACGCACAGGTGCACACACGAACAGGTGCACACACGCAGAGGTGCACACACGCACACACACAGAGTTTCCTAGACAAGTCCACGCGCGCACGCGTGTTGGTCAGGCGCGTTCATTATTGCAGTTTAACGCGATCGTGATGTGTGTGGCCCCTACAGATACAAAAACTATAGAATTTGAAGACGACAGGCATGCACTTACGTATGTCTAGATATACGAATGTTTACGAGTATACGTGGAGGGACATTAACACGCATCTACCTACGTTCAGGTATACTTTCATACACACAGGAAGAACGGGCTTTTCGTAGAAGACGACGGGTGTGCATTTAGTTATGTATAGATGTACGAATTTTCACGAGTATATGTGAGTGTATATGGAGACGCATCTGCCTACGGCCAGGTATTCTTTTATGCGCACAGGAAAAACGTGCTCGTCGTAGATCTTTTTACCTAAAGAGCTGCAAGCACATGTGAGAGAGCTACCGCTATACTCGAGAAGTGTACGGCGTGCACCTGCAGACCAGCAGCAGCACAATGTACAGTGCTCAGGTTTGTGTTTGCGACCGGCGCAGAAAATGCAAGCGCGAGTCCTATTGTCACGGGAAAACTGAGCCTCACAAAAGGCAATCTTGCATCCGCGAGAAGTTGCAGCGCGCGCAGGCATGTGTGAATGAAGTACAGTCTTCCCGTGAAAACGGACGTTGTGCTTCTGTGTGAATTTTCGTCTCGTTGGGAGGACAGGAGACAGCAAACAGCAGCAAGCAGATAACGGCACACGGCCTAGTGCCCCACACCCGTTTATTCTAACACAACAACGGCTCACACACGCGTATTCAGATCTGTGTTTACACACGTACACATGTGGGAGACGCGCATACACGCAAAAGAATCTCCTTTGTATTAACTTCATTTCCTACATGTTACTTCCACGTTCTCTTCGATGTTGTCGACGTCTTTCACCGTTAAAGCGCCTCTCACGTGCCTGCGTGGAGTACGCACCCTCACGTCTCTCTAGGTATCGAGTTTCTTTCGCGTGGGGTCGTCGGCCGTATCTTCGTGCACCTATGTTCTACCAAACGTAACTTTGAAAGGTGAGCAACGGCGGACCTGCCGGCCCTCCGCAGCTTCGATGAACTGTTACGTGACAGCTCTCTGTCCTTGTGTAGCGGCCATCTATAGAACGGCTATCACGCAGTTCATGTCAACGAATGCTCCTGCATGCGAAGAACGACCCGAACCTTTTAAAAAGAAAAGGAGCGGCTGTTGGTACACCGGAACCAAGTGTCTCTTTATGGTAACGACTCAGTAACGATGTGTGTTGGTCGATGGGAAAGTAGAGAGGCAGTGCAACGTCTACATGCAAGGCGTTGGCATGCGGTGCCGCAGCGCTGTCCCTGGGCCTTGAGTAATAGAGTGTACAGACAACGCGAGCCTGTTTCCAGTGGAGAGGACACACGTGGCGCGTAATTGCAGGAAGGCGCTTGTCGGTAAAAGAGCAATCCTTTTTATTCATGAAGCACCGGAGCACAGGAGAGGAGATACGCGTGACCGCAGCAGCGGCAAACGTACGTGCGCGCCCACTGCGCAGTCTGCAGCCTGCGGTGAGAAGAGCTGCAGATATTTCGGACGTGAAGCAAAGGCTGAAAAGGCCGCAATACTTACGACAGACTTAGCGTCGACAGTGTATGCAGTGTAACGGTACCGCTGGTAGAGGACACAACAGTTTCTAGGGAGAAACCGACAAAGCAGACCCCTCTAGAAAACAAACAGACAGATCACGCCTCCACGTGTACACACATACACATGCATATATATATGTACTGCGCCTAAACAGGTACGTACACGTGCGCATCTCGATACGTAAAGAGCAAATAAACACATATATATATACACACACAAGGACATAGCAGAACCCTTCTACAGACGTGTACAGTTACGCACGTATAGAGAGAGAGACAGAGAGGGAAATTCTGTTGCCGCCAGTTGACCGTGCTGCGCTGTGCACGCCTTACAGAAGAGGCCTGGACACGCGCCAAGATAACGTTCGCGAAAAGACATATTTTTTGTACGAAGAATAAGAAGCTCCCCGAACGTCCTGTGGCCAGAAGAGGACGCCTGCCTCTGCTAATGAACCGGCCTCTCCACACACACCACCCACACCTACAGGTGCGCACCTACCTGCATGTGTGTGCGCAGGAATGTGGAAATATATAATACATATATATATAATATATTCTGAGAGGTGTGTCGTCACGGATCCACACGAACACACGCAAACATAAATAGGCAGGCGCGAACAAATCAACAGACGTACAGTCATACACCCCGCTGGACACAAAAGCCGCTCCCACTACAGGGCCATGTCTACATGCAAACAGACACACACAGACCAGACATATATATACATATATATATATAAATATCTATGTATAACGTTCCTGTGACAGTCGTGAAGGTAGATGCACGCATGTGTCCTTTTTATCTCCACACACGTATACACACACACACATACATACATATATACATACGTACATACATACAACACCCTACTACGTCTCCGGAGACACACGTGTTCCTGCGACAAGCGTGGAAACAAATATCCCGCACGCAGAAAAGTCGGATGCACGCGCAGACACTTGTGTGGACTTGCAGACAGTGGGCAGGAGAAAGAAGCAGAAGAAAAAGAAGGGAAGCTCTCCGTTTTCCTTCGTAGAGGCGCAGCTCTGCCCGCTGGGAAATTTTGAGAACGCAGGAGGAGTGACGTTCTCGCAGTGCTCACAAACACACATATACACACACACACATGAACACACTTAGAGAGGGACACATATCTGCCACCGCAGCTGAGGCGGCAGCCCGCACTTCCGCAGTCAGTGCTAGAGCAGCTGTGATTCTCACCGTTTTGTCTCTGCAGACACACACACCCACGTGTCTAAAAAGGAGCAGGCCCCGCCTTTCCCTGCCCCCATTTTCACAAGCACTGCCTGCAGCAATGACGGCGCTGGAGCGAGCTCCGTGCGTCTCTGCCCAAACCCACACCCACCTACACACACCCCCCCCACACCTACACACACCCCCACCA
>KL647291.1:1156883-1307391 GCA_000727475.1 Sarcocystis neurona | reverse complement strand
ACACACACACACACCCCTCCCCAACACACACACACACCCACCCACACGCACACACCCACACATGAAAACACACACATACACACACACAGAGACATAAAAACCCACACACAAACACAGACGCACGCATTTTCGTGTACCTACCTGCAGAGTTCCGCATACGAGCCGTATGCACACGAGCGCATCTTCAAAGGGCGACGCACTTACATGTATATACAGTGTAGTATTGACACACCTATCTATGTTGAATCGCATCTAGGTGCGCGCAAGTATGCAGGACAGACATGTATACAGAGCTGTACGTAGACGCGGACATCGCAAACAAATACACATATATATACATATACACGCCCGTGGCTATTTGGCCTACATGTAAATGTAATGGTCTGTATCTCACCTAGTCACACGTGGATATCTACGCACGTCCAGTAGACTCCCACGCGTGGACGTGAGAGTGTAGATCTGTGAACGAACAGAGACGTGGCCGCATGTGTCTGCCTCACAAACACAAGGCAATACAGAGGGCGGAACAAAGAAACGGAGGAGGAGGAGAAGAAGTCCTCAGAGTTACACCGACCTGCTGCTTGGAGGCGGAAAATGCTTTCTTGCACAGCTATGGCGAGGTTCGCGCTGCTGACGCGGCAGGAGGGGCAGCAGCACCGGCTCGTGCAACCCCAGGAGGAGGAGGAGCAACAGCGGAGAGACAACGGAGCAGCAAGTGACACGACTCGTCGCAGCTAACTCTCTTTAAGACGACTTGTCTCGCCACGTCTGCATGCGTTTGCCAGAATGTCAAAGCGGCTTCCTTGAGGCCGTGGTCAGCAGCAGCAGCGTCAGCTGTAGCAGCAGAAGACGCACGTGCAACATCCGGGGACGCAGCAGCAGATCCAGCGGAAGAAGCAGGAAACACAGCTGCGGGCAACGCAGCAGCAGACACAGCAAAACCGCAGCACAGAGGCAGCCGCAGAGGAAGAAAAGGCAGCAGGAAGCCCAGCAGCAGACGCAGCAGAAGAGGGTGCAGCCGAAGAGGAAGCGGCAGGCGGCGGCAAGGAAAAGCGCCACAGCAAAGCCGCGGAGCACAACAGAAGCCGCAGCAGGTGCAGTCGCAGCAGCACGAGATGCACCAGCAGCAGCCGGAGGACCGTGGTTCATCCGCAGGAACAGCAGCAGGGTCGCCAGCTACTCGTAAATATGCATAGGGAGGGACGACGGATGCGTACGTACGTACGTATGCGTATGTCTCGACACATATATATGTGCGTATGGGTGTAACTCCGTGCTTGTACGTAATTGGGGCAGCAGCAACAGTGAGACAGGACTAACCTGCGAGACGTGCTGCTGTTGCTGTTGCAGGACCCGGACGCAGCACGTCAAGTATACGCAGCCACTCCCCGCACCTGCTGCTTCTTGACGGCAGCAGCAAATCTCGGCGCGCTGTTCTTCGACACGCGCTCCCGGAAGAAAAAGTCGATTCTAATTCTATCGGCTCCTCGAGCTCGGGACTTCTCGTGTCTCTGTAGTTCGTTGAACAAGCAACAACTGCGTCAATCACAGCGCTTTTCCTCCTGCAGCTGTTCCAGTTGCTGCTGCTGCTGCGCCTGCTGCTGCCGGTCGAGGTGCTGCCGGTCGTGCTGCTCTCCCCACTGCCGCAAACGTCAGTGCTGTTGCACTCCCGCGACCTGCTGCTGCTGCCGCGGAAGGTCCTGTCTGCGCTTCTGCTGCCGACGCCAGCGCTCGTACAGCTATCTTCCTGTCGTATGCTGCTGCTACCTCTGCTTAACCGGCCGACGCTGCAGTTGTTGCCCGTGCCGCAGTGGCTGCTGTTGTTGCTGTGGAAACTGGGACTGTTTCTATTGTTGCTGCTGCCGCGCACTGCACGCACTTCAACCTGCATCGGCGCCGTCACAGGGCTGTCAAAGGTGGGCTCCAAGTACGGCCGCAAGGCATGCGGGAAGGTCAGCAGCAGCGACGCGAGCTGCTGCAGCAACTTTGCATGCATTCGTGCCTGGTCGGGAGCAGTCGCGTTGCAGGCCTCGTCTTGATAATACCTTTTAGCGGAACAGCCACTTGCTTCGACTGCTTCTGCTGCTGAAGAGGAGGGGTCTGCTGTTGTGCACTCCGGGCGCCATCCTCCCTCTGCTGCTTTTGGCTTTCCGTCTGCTACCTCTACCAGCAGGTGACCTGCTGCACACGTTTGACGCCCGTCTTCCTCTTCTGCATTGCTCTTTTGACATGTTCCTGCTGCTGCCGCTGCCTCCTCTTCGGCGGGACCCTGAGGCGGTCCTCCTCTTGCAGAGGGGGCTGCAATAGCAGACCCCTTCTGCTTTCTCACGTGAACTCCTCCCTCTGCATCCCGCGCTTCTCTGCTGCTGCCGGATATCCTGCCACACTCGCTGCTGCTTAGCACTGGGCGGCTGGTGATACTGCAGATCCTGCCGGTAGAGTCTGTCCGGGGAGCACTGCTGCTGTTGCTGCCGTCGCCGTTCTTATCTCGCCCCCTGCTGCTCACGTTTCTCTCCGCTTCACTTGCAGCAGCAGCTGCAGCAGTAGAGCACGTGTGAGTGTCGAGCTCGCCGTCTACTCGCTGCAGCAGCTGGTGTTCACCGCGATTCTCTCTTTGATGTGACTGGGAGTTGGCTGCTGCTGCAGCACGGGGCGGCAGCAGCAACAGCACCACCATTTGCTGGTAGCACCAGAGCGCCATTGCAGGAGATAGCTCTTGTATGACAGCAGGGCTGGCCCGTAGTCGCTGCATTACTCGAGGAATCAGCACACTGCGCGACAAGTGCAGCAGCTGCAAAGTATTCAGCAGGAGCATGTCCAGAATTTCTGTCTGCTGCGGAGTCAAATGCAGAGGATCGTACCTCTTTCTAGTGGTAGTCTTTCCTGTTGCTGCCGCTGCGGTAGCTGGGCTCTTCGCAGCTTTCGCAGCTGCTGCTGGTGCCACTTGGCGGGCTGCGACTGCTGCTGGGATCGCTGCTGCTGCTGCTGAGCGGTCCGTGGCTGTTACCCGTGCCGCTGCTGTTGCTGCTGCTGGTGGCGGTGCTGTGGCGTCCGTTCCCGCTTCTGCTGCGTCGTCCTCTGCGGTTGTCAGCCCTGTCGTTCCGTGTCGCTTTGCTCGAGCTGCATCTACTACAAGACAAGGCAGCTTGTTACGCATGCAGCCGCTGCACCTCTCGGCTTCGCGCATTGCTGTATGAAGGACGTTTTGGAGCGTCAGCTGCAGCAGCAGCACATCTGTAGCAACTGCAGCCAGCATGTCTCCCCGCAGCAAGTGCACGCCAGTAGAAAGCTGTTTGGCCAGTGCTGCAGCAATAGCCGCCAGCTGCTCAATTATATCTAGAGAGCCACCAGTTCCCAGATACGCGACACGCTCTTCGTCTGCACCCGCCGTGCATGCGACACTTGTTGATGGTGTTGTTGCTGTTCGTGCCTCTTCTGCTTCCTGCTGCTGCAACAACTGGGGCACTGTCGCAGCTGTCGCCGCATGCACTACATCGCGCTGCAGGCGCTGCGTCCACCGAGGATGCAGCAATACCGCCGCTGCTGCTCGCAAGGGCAGGACAAGTTGCGCGGCCGTAGCCATGCGGCTGTACGTTGTGAAGACAACTACTAAATCTGTAAGGATGTCTGCTGCAGGCTCCCACGCTGCGACGCAAGTTGCTGCTGCAGCAGGTGGAGTCGCCGGCGCATTGAAGCCTGCCACCGCAGCACCACCAGGCACACCAGCAGGAGCAGCACGCACAGCGACAGCAGGAGCAGCGCGCGTAGCGACAGCTGGGGAAGCAGGCGCAGCACAAGCAGCAGCAGGCTTACCAACAGCAGCCGGACGCGCAGCAACAGACTCTGCACGCGTGCCAACAGTAGCAGCGACAGCTGTCGCAGGGGCAGCACCAGCAGCGGTGGCAGTGGTAGCAGCAGCAGCGGGCGCAGCAGCATAAGATGTTGTCGCTGGCTTGACGGCACGTGCGGCCTGTACTGACATATTTTGGCTGCTGTTGGATGGATGCGTAGTACCCCACAGGGAGGGCCACAGCAACTTGCTGCAGAAAGGAGCCGTCTCCAGCAGCAGCATCCCCACCGCATCCTCAAGCGTTTGAAAAGCATTCGCCCGACACTCGCCGTCCCCAACGAAGTTGCAGGGCTCTTCGTGTGTCGTTGCTGTAGATGCGAGTTCCGTCTCGGTAGGTGCTGCTGCCGCCATTGCTTGTCCTGCCTCCGCTGCTGTTGCTGCTGCTGCAGGATGATTTGGTGCAGCGGAACGTGCTGTTGCTCCGTACGGTGCCGTTTCCGTGGAACGAGAACCCCGTACCCAACGCCGCGCTTCGTTAAGAACGCACAGTGCCTCTTCACAGAGGCTGTTGTCGCGGCTGCTGGTCTGCGGTAACACATGCCACAGCTGCTGCTGCTGCGACGCCGTGGGAGACGTGCGCTGCCGTTGATTCTGTTCGTCTCTCACGTGTGACTGCTGTTCCTGCAGCTGGTGCTGTTGCAGCCGGTGCTTCTCCTGCTGCTGACCCTGCTGCAGTCGCGGTATCGCCGCTGTCGAGGCGGCAGCATCCGCAGCAGCAGGAGCTGCACGAGCAGCAGCAGCAGCAGAAGCGTAGCGCGCCCAGAGCAGCGCGCCGTACGTCGCAAGCGTCTGTACGGTAACAGAGCTTCGCGCTGCTGCGTTTAGTCTGCTGGCTGCTCGTGGAACTCGCATGGCTGCTGGGACTGCCGTACAAGCTCCAACAAAGACCGGCGCCAATTTGCCCACTGCGGCGACAGCCTCTGTTGCTGCCCTCTCTGCTGTCAAAGTTTCTGCTGCTGCTGCTGGTTCCCTCTGCAGCCGTGCCCGCACTGGGTCTGCTGCAGCTGCGGCGCGACGTGGGGAGACAGGCGTTTCTGTCTCGTCTCCGAGACACGTGCCCATGCGCCTCCGTAAAGCTTGCCACAGGGCGTCTTCGGTGGTTCGTATCAACGCGTCAGAAGTAGCGAGTTCATCTTCCGAGGCTGCTGCTGGCTGCGCTGCGCTAGGGCCACTGCTGCCGCTCTCGGGTTTCTTCGCTGCACGTCCTGCTGCTCCGGTGGCCAGGCCGCCTGCTGCATGCGCTGCACATGCTTCCCCGTCTCCTCTGAGTGAGAATGCGACAGCACCCCTCCCAGGGTGCTCTTCCAGTCCCTCCCTCCCAGTCAAAAAAGTCGTTGCCGCAGGTCGTCTCCTTTCTCTCGTTGCTGCTGCTCTCGCAGACGCTGCTTTTTCTCGTGCTGCTGCTGCTGGTGCTGGTGTTGTCGTAGACAGCGCGCACGAGGCATCACTGCCACCAGCAGGAGTATCAGATGCTGCAGCTGGAGCGCGTCCTGCTGCTGTTGTCAGTGCTGCTGCTGTTCTTGCCGCCGCTGTTCCCGCTGTCGCTATTCCTGCTGCCGGGGTGCCTCCTGCCGGTGTTCCTGCTGCCGCTGCTGTTGCTGCTGCTGCTGTTGCTTCTCCTAGGATCCCTGCCGCTGCTGTTGCTGCCGTTGATGTTGTTGCTCCTGGGATTGCTGCTCCTGAGATTGCTGCTGCTGGTTTTGCTGCTGCTTTTCCTTCTTCTGCTTGGGCAGCGCTTGCAAGCGTTTCCCTGGCGCACACTTTACTGCTTCGCGGTATGAAGAAGCTGAGCAGCTCTCCTTCTCCTTGAACGCTTCTACAGTTTTTTGCGGATCTTTGCTGCGCCCCCCGCAGCCGCACAGCAGTCTGTCGTAGTTCCTGCAGCGCATGCAATTCTTGCAGCAGGAGCAGCAGCTGCTGCGGTTGCAGGCCCCCCCCAGCAGCGCAGCACCGGAGACGGGGCAGCAGCAGCTCAAGCGGCGCCAGCGGTCGCAGCGGATCAAACGCCACTGCCACATGCAGCAGACGAGGTAAGGCAGCAGCAGACGCCCCATCAGGAAAAACAGACTCTATGGGTCTCCACACGACCAGAGCAGCAGCAGACTGCAGTCTCAGTCTCCGGGGCCCCTCGCAAGACGGCTGGTAGCACTGTCCACCTTTGTTGTTGGTGCTTGAAAAAGGTAAAAGATCCTTGCCGGGAGGGAGAGAAGCTGATGGCCTAGAGGCGACGCTTGCGACCGTCCCGTTCCCCCAGGCGGCAGCTGTCGGAAGTGCTGGCTCTCGCGCATCTCCTGCTTGTCCCGCTCCCGCTGCTCTTGCTGCTGCTTCGGTTGCGCTTCCTGTTCTTGCAGCTGGTGCTGCAGCAGCCGCAGTATCTTTCGTCGTTGTGTGTCGTCTCTGCGTTGAAGACGCATGCAGCAGCCTCTCCGTGGCGACACGGGACGAACCGATCACGCACGTCTGCTGCGCGCGCTGCACCTGTTGCGCGCACGGCTGCTGCTGCTGCTCCTCATCCTCCTCCTCCTCGTTGTCCTCCTCCCCCTGGTGGTAGTGTTGCTCTCGATGCTGCTGCTTACGTGGCAGCAAAAGCGCCTGTGGGGAGGCAACATCTCGCTGATGCTGACGTCGGTAGACCTCTGCAGACGCAAAGTCAACATCGTCCAACTTGCAGTCTAGCAGCAAACTTC
Source organism: Sarcocystis neurona (assembly GCA_000727475.1). Classification (NCBI taxonomy): domain Eukaryota; phylum Apicomplexa; class Conoidasida; order Eucoccidiorida; family Sarcocystidae; genus Sarcocystis; species Sarcocystis neurona. The sequence continues at coordinate 1,300,854 of KL647291.1, read as the reverse complement.
TGCACCGGCAAGAGTGACAGTACTATGATATATACGTGCATTTTCTATGTGTGTGTGTTTGCCACTAGATATGCTTGCGCCTTTATAGGGAGAGACAGAAAGACGCATGTATATATATATACATGTATATATATACTTATATATATAATATTGTAGGTATACTCGCGTATACGTGGCCACGCGTACATCACTGTAGACACATTATAGAATGAACATCGCGACAGTTACCACACTGCAAGTTTCCATATATGCATATGCACATGTATATACATATAAATACGTATGTATGTATGCATGAATAGTACGAGAGTGACTACGCCTCATGCATTCCACATTTATATATACACACAGACCCGTATATATATGAATACCACAACGGTGTGCTACATTGCATGCACTCCATATATATGTGAATGAATATTACAACAGTAACTAGGCCACAAGCGCTCCACATATATATATATATATATATGTACATTCATGTGTACTACAACAGTGGACTACACCGCATGCCCTCCATGTAAGCATATACATATATATATATATATGGATGAATAGTAACTAAACCGCGCGCCGTCCGCATACATATATATATGAACTTTAGAAGAAATTATACGCCGCATGCTCTCCACGTGCAGACGGACACGCGCGCAAACACACGGACGTGTAATAATTTCCCTATTTGATTCTACAGAAGCACCTGCGGGAACCTTCGTTATAGAGAAAGCTTCTTAGTTTTACGGCCGCGGCGTTCGTGGCTGCAGATGGACGCGGCGCGTGCCTCGGAACTTGCACGTAATTTACGAGAAGAAGCGGCGGCAGCAGCAGCAGCAATGGCAGAAGCAGAAGCAGCAGCACCAGCAACAGCCGCGAGGGCAAGCAAAATGGCAACGGAATCTGCAGCAGCAACGGAAGAATAAACAGCAGCACCAGAACGGCCGCAACACGAGGAACTGACGGGCAGTAACACGAGGAACAGAAGCCAAGACAAACGAAAAGTGAGCAGCAGCAACAGTAGCACCAGTAACAGACGCCGCAGTAGAAGAAACAACACCCACAGCAGTCGCGAGAAGCAGCAGCAACGACAGGACAAGCAGCAACTGCAACAGAAGGAGCAGCAGGAGCAACCGCGACTGCAACAGAAGACTCACCAGCAGCAGCAGCAACAGAAGCAGCAGGAGCAACAGCGACTGCAACAGAACACTCATCAGCAGCAGCAGCAACAGAAGCAGCAGGAGCTCAAGCAGAAGCAAAACAGCAGCGGCGGCAGCAACGAAGGAAGCAGCAGCGGCGACTCCGGCAGATGCGGCAGCAGCCCTGTGACCAGAGAACTGTTACTGCAGCAGCAGCTACAAAACGACCGAGGGGCAGCCAGGAGTCCCGCCAGCATCAGACAGGCATGCAGCAGCAGCAATGCAGCAGCACTCCCCACCAAACATCGAACAAAGCAGCAACAGCTTGAGCAGCAGCGGCAGCAGCGGCAGTCGTTCGAAAACGGCAGCAGCAGTATGTTGACTGGCAGCCACCGGAGCGACGACAGCGCTCTGACCCGCACAGCAGCAGCAACAGCAGCCACGACAGCACCGTCACGCACACACACAGCAGCAGCACCGGCACACAGCAGGAGTAGGACTGAGAAGCAGACGAGGCCCGCCCCACAGCAGCAATGGAAGCGAAAACACCGCTCAGTCTCTCCTCTCTGTATCACCCATCCCCGCGAGGGCAGGGCTGATAGACTCGCTGCAATGTGCTTGCGCTAGACGCGGCCGGGAAGCGAGAGAAGGACGAAGAGGAGAAGGAGTAAAAGCAGGATTAGGGGAGAAAAGGCAGGGGCAGCTAAGCAGCAGCGACGCAAGCGCAGCAGGAAGACCACGAAGATAATAAGCGGTGTCGCTGGCACATCACCGCGACAAGTAACAAACGCCGGGGCGCACCAGCATCAAGGTCAGCATGAATGCGAGCAGGTGCATCATGTTGGCAGCAGCAACAGCGGTTCTCCTTAGGAAGCGAGCGGTGGAGAAGCAGCAGCAGCAGCAGGAAGGCAAGAAGTGCCCAGACCTCGGAGAGCGTCTTCTCCGTCGTCTTCTCCGACCCAGGACCTCGCGAGGCGACTCAAGCGCGACGCAATCGCCAGCTGCAGCTCCTTTGTAACCAGCGGGTGGGCTGCAGCGGCCGCAACAGCACGGATTGTCGCGTCGACCCCCAGTGGCGCCCTAGGTCTCCCCGCAAGGAGCCAGGCGATGTGTCGCTGCAGCCGCGAGCCAGTGGCTCTGCTGTAGCAGCCGAGTCTGCCGCAGAGGTCAGCAGCCGCAGCAGCTTCTTCCAGAGACAGCCGATGGAGGCAGAACCGCAGTCCCTCCGCGTACCGCGTAGTTAGCTGCACCGCTTCAAAGCCCACAGCGGCCAATGCTGCAGCAGCAGCACCCACCTGCTGCAGACGCCACGGCGCTGGGCAACTGCGGAGTAGACGAGCAGCAGCAGCATACTCGCTACTATCTGCGTCGGACGCTGTCTTCCTTTTCTTCCTACACCTCCTCACCTCGAACGGCTGTTCACTGCTGACGCTGCTGCCAGCAGACAAGTTGCTGTCATCTACAGTGCCCATGAACCCCACCTCAGAGTTTCTGCTACTGCTCCGAGGGTCTGGGTAGCCGCAACTTCTCCCGCTGCTCTTCGGCCTTCTGTCCAACGCAGTGCCGACTGCAGTACTGTTTCTGAGTGCACCGTAGCTGCTGCTGTCCTCGGGCTGCCTGCTGCTGCTGCCGAGTGCGTACCCGTCGCTGCCGACGACAGTAGAGCTGCCGCTGCCGACAGATCTGCGGGTGCTGTGCGCGGCGAGTGTCTGTCGCAGCATCTCTCGCCAGTCCACTCGCCGCGTTAGTCGCAGCCGCCTCCTCCCTCTGCCTCTTGAACTTGCGGCTGCTTCTGCTGTTGCTGCTGCAGTGAGGGGGGGATGAGCTGCTGAGTGTCTGCCTGGCAGCACACGGCACCGACGATGAGAAACGCCACTCGAGCCCTGCCGCCGACGCAGGGTATACGGAGCTGCCGCGGCTCGTTGGAGCCGGTAGCAGCGAGGCGCAAAACGTAGGAGGCTCCCTTCTGCCGCCCCTGCGGGCGTCTCTGCTCCTGCTGCCCGCAGCAGCTTCTGCCATTGCCGCCTTCTCGAGTCGGAAACGTCCGCAGCTACAGTTCCGGCTGCTGCCCACCCAGTTACGAGGCTTCCACGCCCAGCAGCAGCGCTCCGGTGCGACACTGTAGCAGCAGCAGCAGTAGCCGCTGGCGAAGCAAAACCGGCAGCATATGCAGCACCGGCAGCAGCAGAACACGGAGGAGCAGCCGCTGCAGCAGCGCGGGGGAGGACAACGGCAGCAGCTGCAGGAGCTCCAAAGCCGGGTCGAGAGAAGGACTGTGCAAAGGAGCGCGCAGCATCAGAAGACGCTGCAAGCGCAGCGCGAGTTCCTGCAGCAAAGTTGGTCGGTACGGTTGCACGGAAACGAGTACCTGTATCTTGATGCGTGTAAGCGAAGCGGTACGGAGTCTCGCCTATGCTGCCTCGCCAGTACGCCGCAGAGAGTGTAGCAGCCGCTGCTGTCGCTGCTGGAACGGGATCTCCTTCTCCCCATGCTGCTGCGCGACAGTCGTTTGCTGCCTCGATTCTGCATGCGCGCAGTCGCCCCGGTTGTCCCTGCTCGAATGTGGGTGCTGCGTCGGCCGGTGGAGGAGGAGGAGAGGCAGCACCAAGAGCAGAGACAGCAGTCAGTGGGACGCTACTGGATGGTGCGGCGACAGCAGCAGAGCTGCCACCATCAGAATCAATAGACGTAGGACAAGCAGCAGGAAACGTCGGAAGACCACCATGAGGAGGACTTCGAACAGCAGCAGAATGCTTGCACTGCATTGGAGCAGAGCCACTTGCGGTGCCGCTCCTGCGAAGCCGGGCAGGCTGAGACTCTTGATTCCACAGCAGCGGTTGCTCCTGCTTCTGTTGTTGGGAAGCTGGCGGTGGTGCAGCAGAAGCACCCGCAAGAGTGCATGCGAGTCGGCTGCGCTGCTGCTGCGCAGCCTGCAGCAGCTGGTCAACCTGAAAGAGAGAGGCACGCGCTGCTAGGCTGTAGCCGCAGGCTGCTTCTGCAGCAGCCAAGTCGAAGAAGCAGCAGGTAGGGGAAGGCGCACGGTAGTCGTGGGGAGACGGGATGACGGTGAGCAGCAGCTGCAGCGTTGTTGCGATTAGAGGCTCATGTCGGCAGCGCAGCTCAGCCAGCGACTCAAGCACAGACACCAACCTGTGGGGTCTGGGCAGCAGCTGCTGCACCTCGTTCTCTTCCATCGCAACAGCTGAAGCAGCAGAACCCCACAAGCACCCTGCTGCCGTTGCTGCTCCACCACCGTCCTGCGTGTCACGCGGCAGCCGAAAGATATACTTAGGTCGCGCAGAAGAGACGCAGGTGTCTGCTGTCTTTCTACAAAGACTTGCTGCTCCGGCGTCTTCCGCTGCTGGCGCTCCTCCTGCTGCTCTTGTTGTTCGTGCTGCTCGTTTTGCTGCAGGAGCGAGTCTGGTTGCTGCAGGTGCTGCTCCTGCGGCTGCTGCACGATTCCGGTGCTCTCGCAGTCTCTTCGCATGCGCGAGCCAGGCAGCTATGTGGGCTGCAATGACGCGCGCGGCGTAGTCAGCGAGCGAAGGAACGTGGAGCTTCTGCAGCGCTAACGCATGCAGCAGCAACTGCAACGTTCGGTGCTGCTGCTGCGGTGAAGCCCCGAGGTGCTGCTGCTGCAGTGGCTGCTGCTCCTCATGCGACACCACATACAGCTGCTGCGACAGTAGCGGCAGCAGGGTCTTCAGTAGGCGCACGTCTACAATGTCTAATGCAGCGACTGCATGTAAAGCGCGCACCGCATCTGCAGCAGCAAGTTCTCTATAGCCAACACAGATTCTCTCAACCAACGCCCGCAAGAAAGGTAGCGGAGGAAGAGGCACTTGCCTCGTCCCGCAGGTGGTTCTGTCAGACATGCTGCAGGGGTTGCTTTTATCACGATCCCCGTCGATGCTCCTGCTGCTGTTACTGTAGCGACAACTGCTGCTGCAGTCGCTGTTGCCGCTGTCGCAGCTGCTGCCGGTGTCGCAGCCGCTGCCACTGCTTCCGCGATTGCTGTTGTTGCTTCCGGCAGCGGTGCTACTGCTGGGGCTACCGTTGCTGCTGCTGTGGTACTCTGTGGGGGAGGTAGCAGCTAGCCGGAAACAGCGTTCGCTAGCTGTTTTCTCTGGCGCAGCAGAAGCAGCGGCAGTTTCATGCGTAGTTTCTGCTTTCACTGCTGCCGTCGCGAATGCATGCAGGAGCCAGGCAGCTTCAGCGGCAGCGAATTCGTAGGGCCTTCGCCGAGCAGCCTCGTTGACAAGCGCAGCCCACAGAAGCGCAGGGCGGCGTACGTACACCTGAGCATACGTGTTAAGAGCAGCAGCAAGTTCGAAACTCTTCATTTTCCGCAGGCTCTGGCCTAGCGGGGCGCAGCGTCTGCGAAAGGCCGCTGCCGCAGCGGCGTCTGCCGCTGCTGCTGCAGGCGCTGCAGTTGAACGGTGGAATAGCAGCGGTGGGGAGGAAGGCAGCGGAGCAGCAGCGACGGGAGCCGCAGCATACTTAAATATATTTGCGCATGCAGGAGCGGCAAGGAGAAGTTTTCTCCTGGCAGCAGAAGCCACGGAGGCAGACCACAGCACCACGCTGTCGCTCGTCCGCGCATCCGCTGCTGCTTCTGCTCCATCTGCTGCTGTGCCACTTCTTCCATGCGGCTCTCTTGCTGCCCTCTCCCCCGCTGTTGCAGTGTCAGTTTCTGCTGCCACTGCTTTATTTCTGGCAGTTTCAGCAACAGCGGCAAGAGAGAGGGACAGCTTCTGCGGCTGCGGCTGATGCAGCCGTTGCTTCTGCGTCTGGCAGAGGAACAGCTCCCGCTGGTAGGGAGGCGAACGCTGCTGGAGAAGCTGCTGCTTCTTGTAGTCGCAGGCAGCCCGCAGCAGCACGCGATGCGTGTGCGCCTTCACGCTTTTGAAGCGCCGAGAGGAGAAACAACGAGCGTGGGGCGAGACTCGGGCTTCGGCAGCACAGTTGCCACAAACGGCAGCAGCTGCAGCTAACGCGGCAGCAGATGCAGCTGGAGAGCCACCAGCAGGAACGCGGGATGCAGCCTGAGGCGATCGACCTGCCGCTGTAAGTGCACGGAAGGCAGCAGCAGACGTTCTGACAGCGGCCAAGGCGAGGACAGCGGTGGGAGGCCCAGCGGAACTTAGAGGACGGTGTGGAGGGGTCAGAATGGCACCAGATGCTGCAGCGGGAGGAGCAGCAGCAACAGCAGTAGTACAAGCAACAGCAGGGTTGGCGCCAGCAGCAGATGCAGCAGCACGACACGCAGCAGCGGGAGGTGGGAAGTGAGTCGCCGGCAGCAGCGGCTGCAGCAGAATGCTGAGGGAACGGAGGGGGGTTCCTGTCCTGGCGCTTGTCAAACGTCTGTGAGTAGACCCAGCAACAGGTAGCGGAGGCGTCGCATTAGCAGACAAGGGCAAGATATAAGAAAAGGAGAAGCCATGCGCTGTCGGCCGGGTTACAGTGTCACACGTCGCTTGAAAAGAAGCAGCACACGCGCACGCCAGCGTCATTGTGACGCCTCTGCTGCTGCAGCAACTGCTGCCTCGCTGTCCCCACAGAGCAGCGCTCTTGAACAGGCAGAGGAAGAAGACAGATGGGAAGCAGCTGGTGCAGAGACAGGCACTGCAGCGCAGCTCCCAAGCAACGCCAGCTGACAAGCCGTCGAAGTATATACATGTACGAACGTGCACGGATACACATACATATGTACGTGTGCATATATATACGTATATATGTATATACACATATATACATGTATATACATATGTGTGCGTAGATATGGGTACACACGTGCATATATACGTGTATGTGTGCGCAGATATGTACATATCAGGACACGCGTGGGTCGACATCCAGGTGTACAGACACCCCGTTATACCCCTACACAGGTGTACGGAGACACGCAAGTGTGAAAGAAGCCAAGTAGAGAAATGGATAGATACTCACATAGGTAAACATACAGGTGGAAAGAACGCCGCGGTGTTGCCAGGCAGATACACGTGTTAGATGCGGCTGCGCGAACACAAACAGAAGGAGCAGTAACACTACGCAGGGTGCACTACCGCTGCAGCTGCCTGCTCAGAAGAGAAAGTTCTGTATGCCGGCACCGCCGTCAACGGCTCAGATGAAGGAAGCGGACGCACAGAGAACCGTAAGACCACCGCAGCAGCAGGGAAGCGTAAGACCGCCGCAGCAGCAGCAGTCAGAAGAAGAAGCACCAGCAGCAGTCAGAAGCAGCGGCCGCACTGGTCAGCGGCAGCACCGGCTGTCAGCAGCAAGAAGTGGCAGGCGCCGCAGCGTCAGTCAGAGACGGAACAGCATTCAGCAGCAGCTGCAGCAGCTGCAGCTAGCAGAGCAGTCGGTCGCAGGAGGACTAGGAGCGGGCGGCACAGCAGCTGCAGCTGCAGCTGCCGTCGCCCCACACACTCAGACCTGGCGGAGCTGCGTATCAGGTAACAATGGCGAGCACGGCAACCAGTGGCAGCAAGTATGAAAGCAACAGTAAAGCACTTGAGTCTGCTTCCAAAATTTCTGCTGTCTCTACAAAGCTCGGGCAACAGCAGCAGTCAGGAGCAAGTGTGGTGACCTGTCTCGGCTTCTGCAGGGGAAGTGTGTGCAATGGTGAAAGCAGCAAGAAATTCCTTGAAATCTGCGTGTTGGGTATTAAGGAGTTGTGTGGGGGGAAAAGAAGAAGAGCAGCAAGATTACACACCGAACGAAAGCAACGGAGAAGAAGCAGTGCTCCCACGCTGCTGAACCTCGTAGGCGGTCCCGCGGCTCCTGCTGTTGCTAACGAGGGCGAGAAGAAAGAATAAAGAGAAGAAGAAACACGAGATGGAAAACCGAATGTAAAGAAGTCCGGAGAATGAAAAGGAGAGGAAGAAGAGCAGCGACAGTAGTAGTAGGAGCAGTACGAGTAGTAAGAGTATAGTGTCGACAGTGTGTCTTGTTCGCGCATGCGATGCATGCAGTGCCTGCAACGGCTGCTCAGACACACGAGCTGCAGCTACAAGCAAGGGCGCAGCAGCTACACGGAAGTCAGATCAACCGCAAAAGCGCCAGTAGCCACAAGATCGACAGTAAAGTGCTCGATTTATGGTGAAGCGGTTGTCGACCACGTCGATGACAGCAGCAGAATTCAGCGACGGCAAGCGGCAGCCGGAGCAGCAACAACAGGGCATCTAGACAGCGTAGCTGCCCGGCACCTACGACGACAACACGTTCCTGCAGCAGCAGCAGCAGAAGAGAAGACTGGCAGCAGCAGCAGCAGTAGGAGTAGAAGAGACGATCGTCAGCAGTAGCACGAGAGAAGACCGGCAGCACAGTTGGCAGAAGGATTGATTCGCGCGCTGGCACTGCAGCTATTGTCCCAGCAGCAGCGAGGCGACACACACACACACACACACACACACACACAGAGATGCGTAAATGCAGCTGCAGTTATCGGCAACAGCAGAAGGCGAAGGCAAGTCAACGCACCTGCAGGTGGTACTTTCTCCTTCTCATCCTATGTCGCCGTTCACTCATCCGTACGCGCACGGATATGCATACGTGTGTACGTATGTTAGAGTGAAGGGCAGTTACTTCTACACGCTACAAGTTTTTCCACGCATACACATGTGTGCAGCCTACAAATGAATCCTCTCTTATATGTAGACACGGGTAGACAGATGTCTAAGTGAGTGAAAAATAGGTACATAGAGATACGTACAGAAGAAGTAAGTATAGGCACAAACCTATTTGCGTATACAGGTATATATATACACCAATACATGACAACAGACAGCTGTCTGGTTTTTTCTTAGAGCGTACGAGGTTATATTCTAAGGAAACAGAGATACGTATAAACGTTGCTATCTATAGGTACTAGCTTAATATTTACACGTGTGAGCAGGGGTACATACTGAGATACCCGTGCTTGATAGCCGCCAGACCCATGTGTCTAGGCGTGTATATATTAGTATACATTCACAGGCTTCGCATCTGTAAATCTGGGTCAGGATCACCGACGAACATATTCGATACAAGTGGATTACCCACACAACCCTCTTCTCGCCTATTTAACACTTATGTCTGCATACGTATATATATACACATGTCCGGCACATATATATATATATATATATATGAGTACACTTGTATGAGACCACTTGTATGTACGTGCTCCTCACATCCAAGCAAAACCCTGGATACATTCACATTCTTTACCGATACACATCTGCACGCACCTACTTATGTGTTGTGTGTCTACACAGCTGCAGTGTGCAGCCATAGCAATCGACCGGTGGACTGCTGTTGTTCGTCGGCTTTCCCCTTGACACCGTGGTCCCTCGCCCCACAAAAACGTATCTCCACCAGAGCAGATGTCAACTTATTTTCTGGCATATAAATAGGCTGAGAGTCTGAAATTATTTCTTCTCCCAGGTCATCATTCCAGTCCACGGCTCCCAGTTCTGCTGCACATGTACCAACAACTGTTTTTCCGTCACTTCAGTACACGCACCACTGGACAGCTCAAATTTTACACGTTTTCACTAACGTGTGTAGTTTTCTTCCGTTCTCGTTCTTCTGTTATACGGACGCACATCTCTTTGTTCGTACTCTGGGTCGTTTGTCTTCCACGATTATTACTGTATAGCGCTGCACCTCTGCTTTCAATCGTCCTGTCGCTCCCGTAGGTACTCGCCTCCCCCCACTTCCCACTTCTTGTGTGTACACTTTCCCCTGCAGCCTTGCACTTACAACGAATGCGTGGCGCTCAGTGTCATTTTCCCCACACAGACAAATGTCTGCTTTCAATCGAAGAGATGGTGGCGACATCTCGTCTTCATCGTGTTATCTCTTCACCCCTAGCTCTCTCTTCTAAACACTATTTTACTCAATCAAACGGAAAGGTTTCTGGTCCGGTGGGCCATACTCGATTATGATGTGCTGGGACCCGTTCTACACGTCTATCGCCATCGTCGAGGGACTCGGCAAGCAAATCCGTTGCGCACCAGAAATATACGCATACGCATAGAGGTACTTACACCCGTGTGTCGACACGGAAAATTCTACGCTGCGCTGAAGTGTTGTCGTTTCCCAGCAAGCACTTCACAGTGACAGAGTTACACGTCTAAGTTGTATGTGTGATTTCTCTGAAAGGTAGACATGTACAGATCATCTTAAACGACCTTTTTCCGCACACACCTGTAGAGGATGCGGTTTATCACCTCGGTACACATGAAGTTTGCGGTTCAGAAATCTGGCCGTGTCCCTGCGAAGCACGCTCGTCGTGCGTACAAGAGCAGTGCCACCAACCGTGTCAGTTATTCCTTGGATAACTCTTGTGGATCTCCATTATCTATCTGCCACCGCAAAGATGCCGACAGTTCATCTGTTTCATGTGCGTAAAAATATATACATATATATATATATATACATACGTGTGTACGCAAACGTACAGTGCATGCATTGACCGAATTCCCTTCCAAGCGTGCCGCGTCGCCAGTGTTGCTGCACGGAGAGGAAATTTTGTTGATGTGACAGTTCACGCGCCTGTTTACCTGACATAACGGCTTACCCTGAGTACACCAATGTTACGTACGCCCTTATAGGGATGTCCCTACGTACGTCACGCATGATTTCACTCGGAAGTAGGAGGCCTTTCTGGTTCTACACGCGTCCTCTGCGTGCACCATGCAATCACTTGCTGCGCGCCCGCGCAAGAAGTTTTCCGTATATATCCCACCAGAATATATATATATATATATATATATATATGTTTCCCACAAGAACTTGTGGCGTTCCTTCGCATGTGTTTCGTGTAGAGGCACCTGGTAAACGACTGGTAATTTCCACTATCTCCTTGAATGTCTCCTTCACGTGCGTCCCGAAGCATGTATATATATATATATATACATGCTTCGTGCGTGCACAAGTCTTTCTATCCCGGTGAACACCACTGCTGTACACACGCGTCCGTGCATATACCTAGTGCTCTCAGTTATCTCCCCACAGGTGATCCCATATATATATATATATATGTACGTGTGTGAGTGCAGTGTTCCCATATGTTTGTAAATGTATACAGATGTGAACGGAGAGTTCCCAAACATGTTTGCGGACATGTGTTCTTTACACAAGTTAGGCATAAACGCAGTGATTTTGCGACAGTTTCCGAGTTGTCCACAGAAAGATCAGAAGCTCTTCCCGTGCGTACTTTAAGCAGCGCCTCTTCTGCGCATTAACCTCTCTTAGCTGAGGCTGCTTATATACCGTATGACTCACGTATACGGGCTCTCCGCTGCTGTAGCTGCTGCTGGTGCGACTGCCCTTCATACCGCTGATGCCTGCCATGGAGCTCAAGCAATCTCGCTCCAGCTGCATCTTATTACTCTGCCGTCACAGACAAGTATCGCTGTCCTCTGCCTCTGGGCGCTCTCGCTGCTGCTAATCCGGCGCGTACTAGCGTTGAGTCGCTTCCCTGTCCTGCTGCTGCGGCTCGTATACCGAAGAAAGAAGAGGTGAGAGGGGTCGCCTGACGACCCGCAGTCTGCAGTCTTTTGTCTCGCAGTGCAGAGTCGTAGGTCACTGGAACAGCAACCGTACGCGGCAGACACCTGTACGAGCGAGACTATAAACGCTGATACAAGCAAAGACAAGTATACAAGCGTGTCTGCGCGAGTATTCCTTTATATGAAAAACAACGCAGACAAAAGCGTCGCGAACGCATTACGGAGTGGCGAGTGTCTTCTCTGCATACAATGCACTCTTCGCTTACCCCAAATGGATGGAATGGTACACACGTGTGCAGCCACGTGTATAATGAAGATGTACAGACGAAACCACGAATGCCTACACCGCTATAAAAAGGCAGTAGCACATATACATACACACGCGGCGCACACACACACACACACACACATATACGGATATCCGTATACGAATATGCCCTGGGCCACAAAGAAGTACACGCACGTGAGCAGCGTCCGTCAGAAGTGAAGACAGCAGAGAACGCTCTTCAACCCACAAACGTACGTATATGCCCACACACCGTCTACACGTCTACGTAGAACGGGACCGCTACACAGGGAGGATAGCCGCGCACGTGATGCGTATGCAAATACGCACACATGTAACATGTATACACGGGAACACACAACACAAATGTAGCACGGACATACACACAGGCGTAGAGATACATGCACAGAGTATCTACGTAGAGAGAGGAATGTATCCAGCGCTCCGCTAGTCACGATCGCGCCCAAGCTGCGAAGGAAAACTGACACGAGTTAAATCTCGGAACACAAACTATGACACAGTGGGCATGCATACATACCCCGGTGTACAACACACTGGCTCACGAACCTCGCCGCACATAAAGTGTCTACGTAGACACTACGCGTGTACATGCATCCGTCCGTATGTACGTTGCCAGCGTCTCCAGACGCACGGAGAAATCCGGCGACTCGTTCGCGAAGAAAAGCGCAGTTGCGTGCGCTACAACAGCACCAGCAGCTGCTAGGCGCCCGGTAGCATCTGGTCCTTCTGCAGCGGAGCGTTTTACTGCGTACGAAAGAGGTGCATATGTATGTATTCACACATGACACGTTCCCCCATTGCAGCTATTGCTCCCCCTCTCCTCTGCACGCGCACTCGGCCACTGTACTTGCGTACCCCTACCGGTACGAAGAGCCGCAGCAGGAGCACTCTCTTGCACGATCAAATCCCCAGCAGGAGCAAAAACGGCAGCAGAAAACACAGCAAGAGAAAGAAGATTGTTCGACGCTCAACCAGCGCCTGCTGTTTCAGTAGTGGCCACGTCAGTTCGCATCTGCGTCAGCGGGAGCCGCCAGCCGGAGACATGCATTGCTGCAAAAGCTGCAACTCGCTTATAAAATAGTACACCGAAGGCGGCGATTTACGATGACGTCACCGCAGCAGCAGCTCCTGTTGACCCCAAAGTTGGTTCTCGTCCTATTACAAAGCACAGAAGGAGTAGCGAGCTTGCTGCACCCCGGCAAGAGTAGCAGCGTGTTCTCAACGCGGCAGCAACCGCTGCAAAACAGAGGCCGTTGTCGCTGCTGCTGCTGCTTAGGACACATCTGTAGGCCTTGTGGCAGCAGTGACAGCAGACGGACAAACAGCTATGTACTCGCTGGTGCAAGTTCAGAGGTAGCACCCCTTCTCCGTTGTAGCAACACCAGCAGCTGCCCCAGCGCGTGGCTGCCGCAGCACCGGTGCCAATCGATGCCGTGGCCGTCGCAGCAACAGGATTAGGGGCAGTTATTAAAGTGCACGCACACCACATCAGTACATGAGTGACGCCTGGCTCGTGGTGTAATGCCTGCCTTTGGGGGCAACGACGTTCTGCCAGTTTTTGCATATCAAATCGTAAAGCATGATATAATTGTTGCGCAGGTCCAGTTTCGTTATCTTCAGGTGGATCCACTCCTGTTCACACGCGACAGCGGCAGCAAAGAACGCCAGCAGGAACAGCAAAGGACTGCAGCAGAGGAACAGCTACGAAGCGAACACACCCCTCGGTTGCGAGTTGAGGAAACTGCGCACACACAACTCCGCCCCTGAGAATTAACACCCGACGCAGCAAAACGGCTGAAGCAGCGGCAGCAGACAACACCCGCAGCATCCTCGTGCAGCAGCGTTTCTATCAGCAGCAACAGCACACAGCTACCCCGATAAAAGTGGATGCTCCACAACTCATATCCACATTTGATCCCCAACACACACCACACAACGGTAAATCCGTAGCCACAAGCCTATAAGGAAGAGCAGCATAGGCGTACACAACCGTAAACCCACAGCCACAAGCCCCGAAAGAAGTGCAGCATAGGCGTCCACAACCGTAAACACATAGCCACAAGCCTATAAAGAAGCGCAGCATAGAAGTACGCAACCGTAAATCCGTAGCCACAAGCCTGTAAAGAAATCTCCGTCAATAGAACAGTCACACGCACAGGCAGAGACGGGAGACTGTCAACTGCTATGCGCGGTCCCAAATAATCAGACAGCAGCAAACGTAGTGAACAAGCAGCGAATGAGAAGTAAAGCATGGCCTGTAGGCAGCCCCCTTCTCTTCCCGGATAGTCGACAGACGTACATTCACAGGGACGAAAGACCTTTCTGTGCGTACACACATGATCTCGACACCGACGCGAACACCTACTTTCGTCTGTGTGATTATGCACAAACCAGAGACAGAGACAGAGCGGAACTCATGGATATACATGAACGTGGGCCGACAAATACATCTATGCGTACGTCGTCGTATGCAGATATATGCGTATACATATACATATATATAGTATGTATGTATATATGTATAACCTTCGTATGCAACTATGGAACATACGGAGATGCGCACACAACATTTACAGCGGTCCAGGCCGCAGAGAAAATTCATGTTTCGTAGGTCTCCACGTATGGGCAGCGAAACGCCGACGACGACAAGCACAAAGGGATGGAAAAAGAGAGGAAAATACCTTCCTGTCGAGTTCGATAATCGCCATCTGGTAGTCCATCGTGTTCGGGTACTTGACCAACTTGCTGCACAGCTTGGCTCGAGCGAGAAAGTACTTCATCACCGTGTCGTACAAATTGAATGCGCTCTCTTCCACGCGGCTGCACGTATCACACCCATGCGCATCTATGTTGCTGCCCTTCACATCCGTTTTCAACCACTTTCTACGGGCGCAGTCGTGCATATATGAAGAAGACTGACAGGAGAGACAGCTGTATTCTTTCTGGCTGGGTGTATCGACACCCATGCGTACGCACCTACGTGAAGCCCACTGACCGTCAGGAGACAACGCTGTCTTCTTTCTGGCTAAGTATATCGATACCCACGCGTAGACACGTACGCAGACACACAAATGGACACCATAACTACTAACACAAGCGTACCGTGCACATGAAGGGACGGTCGCACCAGAGAAACACAAACACCAGTTTTACACCTGTGTACTCGGACACTCTCGTGTGTGAATATACACACACCTATGCAGCGGCACACACGTCTTTCTCTGTCTGCTGCGCATTCTACGGGCCCCGATATATACACATATACACTACGCTGAAGAGGACGCACGCAGGACGCAACATCGCCCGCACAAGACGACACGCCTTCCCGATGCTGACGGCAGAAGACAGTCACGCAAAGGCATGTTCATCCACGTCTGGATATGTGTGCGCTCAGCAGTCGTACTGCTTGCACCCCTTGGGATACACACGTGCACAGACTTCACGCCTGCAGAGGGGCAGAAACGCGTACTGCGTCCGGTGCACACCCGTGGAGGGGGAGACGAACATCCAAAAAGTCCTTGCTCCACACATATATAAATATTTATATGTTTGTACGCACAAATACACGGACTCATACAACGCGCCACCTTGCCAATAAAAAAAAGATCCCCAGGACCTGAAGGAAACCCGTTTTATCCTACGGCTGCGGGTCCTACATGCACTCGGGCACGCAGACTAGCAGTGCATCTCGGGCAGCACTTTTTCTTTGTCTTATGCAGTCACTGTGTGATATTAAAGCGGTCGCCTTACTCGAATTAGCTTCAAACGACGCCGACTCAGACATGTGTGTGCTGACTTGTACATATGTGTGTATATATATATAATTGTATATATGGAAATACAGAGGGGCGCATATAACAATCATATTCAGACGGCGACGGAAACAAAACCTGTCGAACGCACTCTCTGTGTCTTCCTCATCTTCGTACGGAAACTGCGTTCGCACCTGCGAGCACGCATGCCTACCTACTGCCTTGTAACAGAGAGAGGTACGAGGATATATATTCATCCGCAGGCTTGAGGGGGAACGGCCACAGGTATGGAAGATAACACGTACATACTTAAATAGGCAAAGCGGAATAATCGTCGATCTGGTGAGCCCTCCGCATCCCTCCATGTACACAAATACATAAACTACGAACAGGCCTTTTTCCGAGGGCGTGTTCCACACGGTGGAACGTTGGTGCCGATGCTTTTCCCCATCATACGCTGTGTCCGCACCGCATGCGCGAGCGCGCTGTTGCTGCTGTGGTTGTTGGTGTGCTGCCCATATCGTCTGCTGCTACTCTGCTGATATCGCTGTTGCTGCTGGACACGGTGCTGCTAGGCTGCTGCTGTCATAACTACTGGTGCTGCTGTCCCAGATCAGCCTCCTGCTGCTGCTGCGTTGGCCGCTTGACGGTTGCAGCTGCTGTTGTTCCTCCTGCTGTTCGTCGTCCTGCTGCTCCTGCAACTCTTATTTTGTCCTGCGTCGCTGCTATAGGTGGCTTGGACAACACTTTTCCGCTGACGTGCTCACAAGCCCGGTTCGCTTACTTGAGAAGATGAATAGCCTCCTCTTGTATTGCGACGCCAAAGTTATTACCATCTTCAATACGGGGCACATGCAACTGCATGAAAAGTTTTACCGCGTTCAGCAGCTCTCGCATTGCCACGGCTTCTCTCTTCACAAACGCTGCCTGTTCGGCTAGTTGCTGACATGTTGTCTGCTTCTTCGCTCCCCCTCCTCTCTCTCCTGTTTCCGCTGCTGCTGTATCGCATTTACCGCTGTCGCTGCTCGTGCTAGTCCCACTATCGCAGCGGGCGCTGCTGCACGAGTCGCTGCTGCTGCCGGTGCTGCTGCTGCTGGTGCGCGCACCGCTGGTACTACTGCTGCTATCGCTACCGCTGCTACCGCTGTTGCTGTCGTGGCTGCTGCTGCCGCTGCTGCTCTCCGCACTGGTGCTGCTGCTGTTGCCGCCTCTCCTTCCCGCCCGGGGCGAAAACGGTTCAGAAGGCTGCTCCCGGTGCGCTGCTGCTCCTGCAGCAGCTGCTTCCGTCGCCTTCAGCCCGGCAGCAGCATCAGACGGAGGCAATACAGGCTTCACACTAGGGGAGAAAAGCTCACCCACTCTTGTTTCCAACCACTGCGTCAGATCCTGTGACTCCTGTGCAGACAGGACCTCGACATCTACTGTTGCATTAGCTAACTGCTGCTCTCCTTTTTCCTGGTGCTGCTCAGCCTCTGGCTGCTGCTTCTCCTTCTTCGGTCCCTCGCTGGTGTCCCGGGTAGGAGGTGCAGGCGACGCGACTCCCGGAGCTGCAGCGTCCGTTGCTGCTGCTGGTGACTGCACTCCTCTTCCACCTGCTCCGGCTGGTACCTTGCCGCCGGAATCACACGCCTCTGCAGCGGCCAACGACCTCAGCTTCGCCAGCTGTCTGCAACGGAAACCAAAATGGGGACACAAAGACAGGGCCACGCGAGTACGGAGATAAAGTGCGACCCCATTCGGCTACTGTGTTCAAACACCGAACAACACTTGGCGCATCTACTTCACAGTCGCCATAACCTGCTACACTACAAGAAACGCAGGCGCAACACTACGTGCAGCTGATGGCAACTCAGACACGCCCACAAAATCCACCAACATCGTACATGGATACCCATGTTTACATAAGAAGAGAGCTTGGAAGGAAAAGGCGAAGAGAGAAAGAGAAAGAACAAAAAACCGAGCGGCAGAAAGACTGTCTTGCCACAAGTCCGTGGACGCGCACAAAGGCACAGTGTGTCGGCAGTTACGTCTCCATGAATGCAAGGGCGAATGGCTACTCCGCAGGACAGATGCTGCGCGCACAGCCAAGCTGTCGGAGGGTACCCCGTATATTTACATAGACCTAGAAGGACAGCGAGGGAGAGGAAAAAGAATAAGAATGAGAAAAGGAGACGGAAAATAATGATGTGAAGCGACACAGACAAACTGGTTGGAAGGCGGGTGTCGCTGCTAATACCATGTGTCTGTGCAGATACAGATCGGTGCATTCCCATGTGAAGCAAGTCTTTTGATTGCTTGAAAATGATCCAAGCTGCTACACGTAACAACGCCTCGGTGCGGAGAGCGGCTACCAGGTCTCACGCAACAGTGTGATCAACAACTTTTCTGACGAAAGGATAGCGAAAAGACGCATATGGATACACAATTTACACACATTAGTATGCACGTACTAGTATACACACGCAATCACAAGACGTACCGCTAGGTGCATTCTCCGCCTGACAGTAGCGTATACCGCGCAGACGATTCCAGGAACTGGTTCAAACAGATGCACAGGTGCTTGACCACTTAGAGCCATATACGAAAGAAATGCACAAGCTTGGCCACCGAACATACTCATCAGGAAGAAGCTCCTGCTGCGCCGGAGGCGCTGCCAGATCGTCGCAGACGAGCAGCGTGCCGGGGGGGGCATTCACATCCACCACCTTGAGGAAGCTGGCAATCCGGCGCGGTAGTTCGTCTGTTAGTATATGCAGAGCCCGCCGCGTCACGTCTTCTCTGTAGCTGAAGCAAGAGAGGGAGGAAAATGAACACAGCGAAGAGGACCGCAACGTAAAAGATCAACAGGAAGAGCAGGGCGCGTAAGAGTACATTCACCTATGACGTCAGGCAGCAGCAGGATGGACGTCACTTTTGCTTTGTTTGAAGGAACAGGAGGTGCCACCTACGCTGTGTGCGAAGGAACATAAAGAAGAGGTAGGCTGCAGGGAAACGAACGGGAACGTATATTAGACACGGAGACGGTGGACCGGAGAAGGGCCGCAGCTTGCACCAGATAGCAGGACCAGCACCACACCCTGCCAAAAATGATGTTGAAGCACCAAACGACCAGCTGAGACAAAGGCCACTCTTGAGGTGTGCACCGCACACCGATGTCTAAGATACAACGTAGGTAGAAGGCTCCCACTTCGAGGTTCCTGGCGCTTGGCGCACAGAGAAAGTCTGTTTCTGTCCGCATAGCTTCCCTCGAGTATGACGGACACCAAAATACAGCAGAGCCGCTTTTCTGTTTCAGCATACAGACACACACCCGTGCGTTCATCTTCACTTACTGTGCGTATTCGGCTTTGACCTGATCCTCTAATGGATCAAGCTTGGGCAGTTTCCCTTTCTGCACCATCAGAACTGCCTCTGTAATGCCTCGATGGCAGCCCTCGCCGCTGCTGCTGCGCGTGCGCTTCGTGCCGCCTGCGCCTCCTGAGATACTACTGCTAGTGCTGCCGCTGCTCATCCCCGCGAGAGAAGTCACGCCCGAGGTGACGCTCTCCACTGCAGCAGCGACTGCAACATCACCGCCCGCACGCTTCGACGATGCTCCGCTCCCTCCGCCTCCACCAGACGAAGAACCACCTACCGCGCTGCCCTGCGAGCGGGACGACTGCTCACTTACTGGTAAGAAAACACTCGGCTGGCCCTCCATGGCGGCGACTTCCACACATGCACCTCGCCGCGTGGACAGCGACGGCAGGCAAAAACAGCTACGTGGCGAGCATATACGAAGTTTGAGTTCTGTTTGACGGAGTGAATCACAGAATTTCTTCAGCGACCGACGCGCCAAGGCAAACACAGGGCGCCGACGCCTTTATGCCGAAGTACGTACAAACGCGATTAATTAGAGCTTTGTGCCCGTCAGGAAAACTTTTGCGCCCACAACTGAACTATGAAAAGACGTGACAGGGGTCCTTTCCAGACTTCTCTTCAAGTAAATTTAAAAATAAAGTCACACGGCTCTAGTTCCTCTAGTAGGTGGACTCGTCTTTGGACTCGCGCCGACTCTGAGGAAGACTCCTTCGCTGCTGCAGGACACCACCGGCGAGAAGGTGAATGCATTCAGCATAAAAACTCAGTATACAGTGGCAATAAACTTATACAAATGATGTGACGACCGTCGGTGAAGAATGGCCTGACGCGCAAGAGGGTTACGCACGGCAGAAGCTAGCCGTCAGCCGCAGTGTACGCACATTGTAAGAGTAAGGCAGAAGGACGAAGGGGACACTACTGAGTGACTGGTGTTCTATTCGTAAGGGGCGGCGGCGAAACAGGCAGACGTCGTAGAGGAGAGATAAGATGATCTCTGTGCGCAGAAACCTGCGAAACAGGAAGACGAGTCAGTTTCCTGACACCGGAGGCGGAGAAGGGACACTTTTCCCCAGGAAAAGCGAATGCACGCCGGCAATACACGACATGGCCAAACCCACAGCAAAACCGTAGGTGGTATCATGGGCCGAAGGAGAATCATTGACTCTACTCGGCTGGGAATTTTGCAGAGAGCCCCAGATATGCGCTCAAATCCTCAACCTCATCTACTAAATGTTTTGGGGGATACGAAGACACTTTTTCGTTCAAAGGAGTGGAAACGAAAAACCCTGCAGGCGGCCCGCCGAGCAGCGGTTAACTTATCTGCAGATGCATGCGGACGCCACGGGAGAGTAAAACAGTTGGAGTGTAGTGCATACTGCTGCACCTGGGACCCCCCCAGCCACTCTGCCGAAACCATTTGGCTGTGGATAAAGTCGACGGAGGTGCAGGTCGCCCCAGGACAGTACACGAGCATAGTGGGGAAAAACTGAAGTTGGCCAGCGTATTGCTACTGAGGGGGGAAACCTAGCGCCGCGAACTTCAACATGAGACTCGTTACGAGCCAGCGATGAAAAAGCTTTCGTAGGTAGATGGAAGTTTACGCAGTTGCACCGTTACCGCAGTATGCACGAGACGAAGATGGTATCAATCTCTTCATCGAGTGAAATGTGCGACCTGTCCATAAAAGAGGACGTAGACACGAAGAAAAAGTGGAGCAGCTCTGCAGTGCAGGAGCTCATAGTCGTGGAGATAAAGTCGCACTGGATATTTAGGAGCAGAAGTCGCACGTATGAAGCCAGTCCGTGAATACCTGAGGTGAAAAAGTTGACATATGCCTGAGTCCACTGTGCACGGTCGAGGGCAGTGCAAATGCATCACCGAACATCCATATTGCTTGGAGGCGGAAGGTGATATGAGCTAATTTATGAAACGCTTCTATGCGTATGCGTTCTTTTGCATATCAACTTGTATAGGGAGAGTAACAGAAACGGGCCCAGGGCTATCGCGACAGTACAGCTTCCATTAGGTGTCGGCCGCTTGCTCCGAGCGGCGTAGATTCCACAGCTCGATGTTGCATGTCGTACGTGGTGTGTTCTTCCATGAACTAGGGCTGCAGAAGGCTCACGAATGTACTGGTACCTATTTCTTCTTCGATGCTGAGTATGGACATTTATTTGAGTACCATTGACTGCGACTCCTCGCGTGTACAGCTGTAGCTGCTTTCCTGTCAGCGTACCCGATAAGTTAACGTCCCCCAAGTGCAGCATCTTCTGATTACATATGAAAGAATACAGACGCGAAAAAAGGGCCGTAAAACAGGCACCTCATTTCCACTATTTCCCAACTCACAAACCAAATCCTTTGCAACCGTGGTTCTGGCAGGTTTGAGATGGCGTACAACAGCAGATAAAACTGCCTATACAGCAAGGTTTTTAACATGGGGTGCCCTCTTGTGCTACTGGTATGCTTAAAACTCTCTCAGCAAAAATAAGCTAGTTGCAGTGGCCCGGCACCGAGCATGATTCGAGGATAGAGGGGTTTAGCGTGGAGGAGAAGAGGATAACCGTGCCGCGTCGCTTGTGTTTATCGCCGAGAAGCTGAGGGGGATGAATTCGCCTCCTGTCCTCCCCCACTGTGGAGACTAAAGTACACTCTTCGCTGTCAATGCTGCCACCGAGGTAGTGGAGTTCATTTTTTTTCATTTTCCGCCGTTGCAGTGGAAGCCAGAGCACATTGTCCGCTGTCAACAACTTGTGGTCGCAACAGGACTCTGCGGGTGAATCAAATCTCCCAAGTTGTGGGCGATTTGGTGCTTCGAAGCAGTTCGCGCAAGTCTGCAGATGTGAGACACACTGAAGTGCACGTGAGGGAGGGACTCGCAGTGTCGGTAGATGGAAGCAACGTTCCACACGTATATCAAGCACGCGGCTCGTCGTTCTACTGGACGAGCAAACGGAAGAGTTCTGCGTCGGCATACGCTGTGAGACACAGTGACATGCTCTTCCACGCGTAAGTCTCACAGTGCGAAAAAACACGTGGATCTTTTCAAATACGTGTAATGCTGGGCGGGGCCACATGGGTCATGGATTTGTAAAAAATCTGTATTGCGCCCCCACCACTGCAGAGGATAGGAAGGCTAATATGGTAATTCGACTTGTGCATCTTCAAGTTCTGCCACCTCTTCAGGCTCAGCACTGTCAAAAACTGCACACACCCCCTGCATATTCTGTCTTTGGCTGGCTGCACAAGGCTACGTTTGGGCATCCCTTCCTTTGCAGCCTGCTTGGCTGCTTGTTGTCTTTCTTTAAATGCATCACTCGTTTTGATGCCCTTCCCTTTGCCGCCTGCACCGCACAAACGCTTTGTATCTCCCCCTTCCCTCTGCCAGGTCCCCGCACAGCAGTTTTCAAATTATCGACTTCACCAGGCTGATGCACTGCTAGACGAGCCTACGTCGCAAGTGTCCTGCCTCCTTACGGGCCCCGGTTCCTTGGGTGCTTCGCAGATGCTGTGTGTCCCGGACGGCCGTGAAAGGCACCTCACTGTATTCACCGAAAATTTCGAGTGATGCTGCTCTGTCGAGCCGGCGTTTCAACTTTTTCCTCTTTCTTTACAAAATCTCTATTGACTTTCTACTTATGATGATGATGTCTGACAGTTTCCTATTTCTTTGTCGCACCTGCATACACGAGGTCATAGGCGTGCTCGATCGGCGTCTCTATTCATCTCGCAGCACTGCCAGCGAAAAGACTCGAGGTTCACGTTAGTCACAGTAGGATAAAGAGGGGTTCTGTACGCATATGCAGCGGAAATAATTAGTTACGTATACGTGCGGACACATGGGTCATAGAGTCGACACTAGTGCTGACTTACAAGGTTCCTCAGTCATAAGAGGCTTACGTTCGTCTTAGGTTGCAGAGCGCTGTATTTAATATCGAAGTTCATGTAGCGCCTCCGTACCCTAATGCTACGCTGCTCGCCTGCAATGAATGCACTGCACATGCATGAAATATTGTAGAAGATTCACGTACATCTGGAATTGCATGGCTCTCAGAGGTTTGACTTGCAGTCCCTTGTAAGTTCACGGACCCGTATGGTGCCTCACAAGAAAAAGAAGAACATGACAGGCTACGTCTTCGCCTCAATCGTGGAAGGTGTTTTTCATCGTCAGCGTCTCATGCGGCTGAGGCATCCGATGCAGAAGAAAGAATGTCTGTTAAAAAAATAGGGCTTACTCTCTAGAACTTTACTGTGCTTGACGAGACGATAACACTACCAGCATTTCCCAGCATAAGAGAACTAAGAAAAGAGCTCGAAGTGCCCTGTTTGTGCGTGAGGACTCATTCTCAGGAAAAGCTACACTTTTGCCAGAATATAAGCATCCTTCTCTCCTTTTGTTCCAGTGTAACGTCCTTCGTAAGGCATTCGAATGAGATATGACTGGTGAAAACTTCAAGTGTTGCCCTCCAGCAGACTTCCGCAAATCGCTTTCTGCCGCAGTTTCTTCTTCGTGTGGCAAAAACCCGGTGTGCCTTGTCTTTTCTATGAACGTCCTGTCCCGGCTGATGATTCATTCGTGCTCTTGTAATGCAACAAGTAACAAGGCCATTTGCCAGAGTTTGGAAAAGGGACATATATGTCTGTATGTACATATGCGCACGCCGCTGTCCCCGTAAGTCGTTACGCGTGCATCTGTACACAGGTGTGCGTAAGTAAGTGTGTGTGCTTAGGTGTGTGCGTGTGTGCGTGTCTGTGTAAAGAAGTTGAAGAAATTGTGAAGACGGTGAGAAGAACGCTCACCAGAAGGTAACATATGACAACACGTTGCCTGGTGTGCCAGTAGGTGATGAAGGAATCGGTCAAAGATTTTGGCACCAGACTTATGCAGAGAAGGGCAGCTATACGCACGTGGGGTTGCACACGTCTTGCGCCTCTTCACGTACGACACGGATACGTACTCGTCACAAGGTTCTGTAGCAATGGCAACAAGCAAAAGAGTAAATGACGAGTCGTTTGGGGAAAGGAAGCCATTAAACTAACTCACAGCCATGGGAAGGCATGTCAAACAAACACTTGTGTGGAATGAAGGTGATATATTTAACGTGTCACAGGGAACAGCCGCTACTGTAGCAACGGGGATCAACTCAGTCAACGCGATTAAAACCAATGCACAGGGACAATGAATTCTTGTGTGAAGGTCGCCCGTTCTATGTGAAGCAGCACTTGAATCCACAGTGATGGACTGCGGCTGGTTTGATGTCTCCGGTTTCCCACCGGTAGCGCCAAACTGGCGGCCGAGAGGCGGGGAATTTTACCCAGTCGTGTGTGAGACAAGCACTCATGAACGCCCGCAAGGAGATGCAGTTTCCACTGTCTGCCTCCTTGAACGTCTGGATGCTCTCACCGAAGACTTACTAGGTACATGCTGTCACCCTCCTACGTTATGCAGAGACAGAGTGGAGACCTCCTACTTCGGTTACCGTTAACAGTATTACTTCGCCTACTACTACTGAACGTACAGCCATGACCTCGGGTGCGCATACTTTGACTATTCTCGTCGCTCTGACCACCTTTACAAATATTAACTGTACGAGCACTATCAGCAACAGAGCAGATTGTAATTTTCCAGAACTAGCATTGTACTGCCTATGTCCGTGCTCGCGCGTCTCAGCTCAGAAGACGTCATGCTGTCGTTGATGTCTGCCGTTTTTACAGGAGTTCAGCTATGTACACGGAAGTGTACTTGTGCTTGTTATCACCGGCTGTGCAAGTGGCCTCCGTAGTGCTTCGATATGCTCTTCGCATGCATTTTCCATACAGCTTTGACAGGAACGGGAAATAACAGAATTGCACGAGAGATGTGCCTATCCGTCGTACAGTAATATTTCAGCGATGTAGACATACACTAGCTAACACGCCATTGTGTCTTTATGTGCACCTGCAGGGTGTATGCGTGTACTAGCTTACAAGCGATAGTTTCTTTAAGTGCAACTACAGGGAGAGAAGTGCGCCTTGCCTTTTGTTTGAGAGTGTCTTCCTGTACAGAAAAAGACGGCGGCTTCTGCGCTTAAATCCACACAGGAACTCAACCTTAAATCCACACAGGAACTCAACGATATCTACGTATACGTGCGTAGCGACACATCACTGCAGATACAGCGTATGTACCAATATTGTTAAACACCTGTCGTACGGTTTCTAGACACATAGAATTGTTGTTTCTCTGTTCCTCCCACAGATCACGTCGGGCTGCCGGGTACACCTCATTGAGTGCACCTTGAATGTGCTGTGCGCTGGATGGGAAACAAATGTGTTTCT
Organism: Sarcocystis neurona; assembly: GCA_000727475.1. Classification (NCBI taxonomy): domain Eukaryota; phylum Apicomplexa; class Conoidasida; order Eucoccidiorida; family Sarcocystidae; genus Sarcocystis; species Sarcocystis neurona. The sequence goes on along the minus strand of KL647291.1, from coordinate 1,275,485 downwards.
GCTTATATATATATATATATATTTGTATATTCTTGTATGCGCGCAGATAAAGGTCCAAAACCGTGAACGGATGCACGTGCTCACATACGTTCTCATACGTGCGCGAATAAATGTTCACATCTGTGAACCTGTGCACGTGTTCATATATATTCACACAAGTGCGCAAATAAACGCTCAAAACTGTTGATGTACGCACGTGCTCATATATATTCTTATATGTGCGCAAATAAGTGTTCCAAGCCGTGAACGTATGCACGTGTCAACGGACGTTTCATAAAAATTCTCACTTCCACGAATGCATCTGTACGCAGGTCTCTCACAATCCACGCGCTTACATGCCTCTGTGAGTACACATATAAAGATACATATACATATATGCATATACGCGACGCCTATCCATGTGTATATTAAACATCTTTTGTGCGCAGATACGCGTGTGTGTACGCTGCGTGCAAAGCAGGAAGCCTAAGCTGCGCACAACACCGTTCTTTAACGACAGGTAGTGACTACATTGACTTCCCTGCTGTCCTCTGTTGTTTATCAGGTTTAAAGCAACGACTGGAAACAACGGAACCGCCGCTCGGCCTACCTTCTATACGAGAGGAAGTACGGAAAGAAATCCTTCTTGTGCTTCAAGAATATGAAAATGTCAACCAGCAGTGGGAGGAGCAACTCAGGGCAGTTCAGGTCTCCTTGGCTGACCTGTCATCCACCGGTAACTCAAGCGTTATGTTTGGATGCGTGTGTGCTAAGAAGAGCCGCGTACCATGCCTCTCATCATATCCATATATATATATACGTATATATACACAGACATGCAGTACCAGAAAGTGCTTATTTTCACCTACGACTCGTCTACCCTTAATCGCTGTCTTCCTAGGACATTCTACGCCTGCGCACATCAAGCACATTTTACGCGGTCACGAAGGTGCTTGAGAGCAGCAATTCTGTATGCATTTTCAGCAGAAGTCCGAATGAGAGACTGCGAATGCGAAAAAGAGGCCACAAAGGCTGCAGATCCTTGTATTCACCGGATCCGCAGCAGAGATGGCAAATTTGTGCTGCAAAAAAGTGCATACCCGTGTACTCAAATATGTTTTTGGTGTGGACCAGATACGTGAATGTGCGTAAGTGGATACTGGCGTAGACGCTCATGCGCCAACGTGTGTAATGGTAGACACAAACGTACCTGTGTATCGAACAAAATTCCCATTTGGAATGGGACGGACACTTCAGGTGTGCACTGCATATCATGGGAGGACGTGCGCGTATATCTGTACACATGTACAGACATAAATAAATACCTAAATGGATAGGTCACTTTTTGCGTACACGTCCGTTAGGAAATCGAATTTCACACAGACGCCAGTGCTACCACTTCTAGGGAGCATGCGGACGTTTGCGGGCACACACGTAATATGCAGCGGACGAACAATTACCCTTCGAAAATATACTATCTCAATATGAAGCATTACATATATATATACATATATATGTATATGTACCTGTATACGTGCGTACGCAGAGGCGGGCTCAGATGTACCCATAGAGGCCAGCATGTGTAAGTCTAATATCGACACCAATTTTATTTGTCCCCTCCCTGTGGTCAAACTTTTCCTCCTGTTCCTAGCTAGCTTCCAGTGGCCAATGCATATATTCATACAACTCTATTCTTACGGGTGTTGCTTTCGCTGCTCCTGCTCTGGTTTGTGCTGTTGCTGCTGTTGGTTTTCTTGGTATAACCTTACTGTTACCATGGCGACTCTGTTGCCGTAGAGATTCCTACTATTGAGCGGCGGCTCACGCAGCTCGAGCTGGATAAAACGAGCAGTCCCATCAAGAGTGAAACACCGCGATTCGGCACAGCAATACAAGCACGCTGTGACTCAACATCAGAGCGTTCCGCTGCGACCTGCTCAACGGTTCTTCAACCCACCTGCCAAGCAGCGGAGGCGTGTCCTAGTTCATATGGGTGTTCAGAAACGGGTCTTCCTTGTAAACAGCGCACGCCGGACGAACAGCTTCCGTCGGGCCGCACAGGCGTGACCGCAAGTAGCAGCGAGGAGATAGAAGCAGGAGCGGACGCGACAGAAGCAGCACCAGCAGAGACAGCAGCGGCAGCGGGACACCCGAAATCTGCTTTCGCTGTAAGTAGTAGGCGAGTTCAAGGAAAAGAAACAGTCAATGCGGCAGCTGAACGGCCACGGCGTGGAACAGGAACCATAGGAATTGGATAACCAGCCAACAACACTTCACGGACAGCAATAGCAGCACTCTACCGCGGGTAGGGATCGTTGGCATCCGGAGGCGCCGGTGTAGCGGTAGCAGTGGCGAGAAGAACGTAGCAGCTGCGGAAGAAGCAGGATGAGCGGCAATCATCGGAACAGAAGTAGCGCTAATCGCTGCAAGAACACCGACAGACCTGACAGCGGCAGCAGCCGCGCCAATAGAGATACAGCTGCACGGTGGCTGCAATGGGGTAGCGGAGGAAGCGACGGAATGTATTATCCGGCCGCCGAAACAACGAGCTGCCTTTTGCTCTGCGTTACGTTCGCAATAGGTTTGTCACATCCATTTCCTGCCACTCCTGGCGTGCAGCGTATTGTGTGCTGCGTGCGTCTACACATGTAAATGTGCACCCCTGTGTATACACGCCCATTCCGACAGTAGAAGGAAGAAGACGTGTCTGCTGAGTTACCCTGCCTGGCGTTAAAAAGTGTAGGCGGGTGAATGGTGTTGCGTCAGGCTACAGCGCTTAGAGGTCTGTCTATGTGTTTAACGGGTCTCGGAGCGAGTGACCACACAGACCTAGAGGTATGCCAGATCCTTTGCGCACAATTTCAATTCGCGCACAGGTAATCTATTGAGCTGTAATGCGTCGAGCAGGGTACCGTACTGTGAGAGTCATTAGTCAGAAGTCGACCAACTTTTCGTATCCATTAATCATTAAGATAACGGGTGCAGCAGTGCGAACACAGACGCAATCCCCGATACGCCTTCCTTGTGAAGTACGACAAGAGGTATTATACTGGTGCATAGTGGTCACGTGCACCTTTTAGGCAGGGCAGCAGTCTCCCCAACTGTAAAAGTGGAGGACAAAATAAGACCGACGATCCTTGGGTTGCTAGTAAACCAGCTGTATTCTCTCACTGGCTGACGCATCAAGTGAACATGACTGAAACAACTCTGTATTTACGCCTCGCCGTAACTGGCTGGCACACAAAAATCTACTATGTTTTTTTTATGTGTACGTGAATACACACGTCTGGCGTCGGAGTTGTCAGGGTATGGAAAAGTACGAGAACATATGTGAAGTCGTGGCTCGTGGTAAATACTGATCGTCAAGGGACTAATTTCTTCAAGTCGACGTCTAGGGTCACAGACAGCAGAATCCGTGCGTTAGCACATGAGTGCGTGTAGGTTTGCTAGAAGTGGCGTCACCTGTAGGGGGGACACGTGAGCAAGTACTGATTTTAGTTACGCACACAAAAGTGCTTACGTACTCGTAAAGTATTTCTACAGACGCGATTTGCATATAGATTCGTTACTATTGCTGCTAATCACTGTGGGGCGACTTTAGTTACTCCATATGCCCCAGGTTGTCTGTCTCCCTCCCTTCCTGCGATTTGCACCAGATACATCGTCAAGTGATACTTCACAAGTGCAGAGAGACGGACAAACGCATTAGTGTGCTGGCAGAAGGACTTATGCATGCTCTGCAGCAAATGGAAGAGAGGATCGAGGTGGTGCAGACGAAAGCGGATGATAACGCCTCGCAACTGAAAACCCTGGCCGATAAAGTAAGGCAAGAAATTTGCTGCACTGTACGTGAACCTGCACAGGTTGGACGTTTGTTGGTCGTGCTACACCTGTAACGACGCGAAGCTAAACGTAGTGATACTGGACAACCATACACGCTACGTATACAACGTTCGTTCCCTTTGGATATATCTGTGTATAGGAAAACGCGGGTGGTAAGGCGCTGCATCCTGGAAGATGATGACCTATATATATATATATTGATGTGTTTGTGCCTAGGGAGACGCTGGAGTTTGAAGAGAATTAAACTTAGAACGATGCACACATATAGTCGAACAGGCGGGATTGGTGAACGCATATTGCATTTGAACATATCTACTGCTTCATCCATTCGTACGCCGTGTACAAACGTTGTCACTGGTGACCACCTCCGTACACATCTCACGTAGAGGCGGCCACCTTCTACGCACTCGCGCGGCCGCACACGTCTACATGCACTTACGCTTGTGTATCCATATACAAGCAAAAGAGCAGTAGGGGTACACGTGTGCGGACGCACATTCTCTCAGGAGTCCGAAAGTTTCTGTCCATCTGTGTGCGTACATTTTCCGACGCATGTCTATCTCACACACACATTGCCAAAGTACGAAGATACACTCATCCAGACGCGCACCCGCCTGGCTCTGTATATACACACGAATATGTGTATGTGCCTTCGTAGACTGCATACATTCATATATACGCGTGGATGCCTACAAATGGACATTAACTTGCTCCGGGTAACTTCTGCCTACGATTCCGGTCTGGTACTCACTCAGACCACGTGTGTACGTGTCTGACTTCCTGGGCACAAACGTGCAACGCTCCACGCAGAGGGTGTGCGTCTCTCTGGCAGCCTTGCAGCACATGTACATACACGTGTCGACACTTACATACACTCCGACTGGTTTCCATACACATCTAGTACAGAAATAGAATGTGTGACTCGTCGTTGCTCTGTTTTCGGCCGTTGGCTACATACCCAATAAACCTGTCGACTTTTAAGATAAACAGTCACATATGTGCGTTAGTGGAGAACTATACACAAGGTTTTTCCACTGTGTTTACCGCCGGGGTCCACACATAATGAAGAGTTCTCTGTTCTGGCGTGGCTCACCAAGTCAGCGACCACTGTGTGCGCGGGAATGCGGCGCTTAAACGTCTGCTAGACACTTTTGGATTCTTGTGTCGCTTTCCCCCCTTCGTCCACCACAGCTGGCTTCTACGTCGTTTGCTCTCACGTATGCGCGTCAACGTGCGTCTACTTCCTACAATGAACAAAAGCAACATATTTGTTGGTGTACAGGTGTAGATAATAATATATAAATGTACGTAAAGGACCAGTTCTAATTTTCAGATGTCTGCATGTACTAACAACCTTGTAGCTGATATATACGACACACATGCGCAGCTGCACACACCATTGTGCAATTCTGTGTACTTGCATATGTGCTTGAACGTGCGTGGGTATCCTGAAACGTGGTTCTCTGAAGCTGCCGCATCAGTAAGGTTTGTGCGCCGACATCGGTCTGTACGCGGACTGACGCTGCTCAACTGCGCACACCTGCACGTATATCTATATTTGTATACATGGAGAGAGGAAGAGAGAGAGGCATGTGTACATTTTCGCGGGCAACCGCGTATCTGCCACGTGCAGTGTGTCTCTCTGCGCCCGTTTAAGCAAGTGTACTCGCGCACACATATTCGTATAAATGCGTGTGTGTGTGTGCGTCAGCGCAGTGTTCACGCGCAACACCTGACGGTGAAATTATTCTTTTTTTTGACACCTGCCAGGTATTTCTGTTGGAAGACCAACAGCGAGAAGCAGGCGACAACCTCGGCAAACAGAGGGACCAGCAAGAAAAAAGGATGGATGAGATGTCAGCAAGGCTGGAGAACCTGCAGCAGGCCCTTACGATCGCGCAGGTGATACCTCAGCGTCTGTGTTGCATTCCTGTATCAACGTGTGCATGTTGCACCTTTCCTACGCGTCAGGATATATGTGTGTGTAGGCGGAGGTCCACGTGCACGCACCCGTGGGTGTACCTCTTTCTGCAGGTGTATACGCTCGCTTAAACGAGTGTGCCCACACACATATATATACGACTCTATACGCATAGATATGTGTGTGTGTGTGTCCCTATATGCGTGCGGATTTTGCGAATGCTTGTCCGTCGCACTGCAAGGACGACCGGACGTATGCAAGCAGGTATGCATGCATGTCAGTGCGCACGTACGTGTTTGTGGATGTGCAGATGCACGCGTATGGGCATGCGCATCTCTATAGTAGAAATAGCGTGCTTGCATTGTTGTGTCTGTAGAGGTGTGTATAATGACATCCGCTTCTGCTTCCGCGTGCGATTATACGCGTGCGTGTCTGTGTGTGTGCTGGGGTGACATCCACACAGGAGAATGCAAGTGGGTACGTAAGCAGGGTAATACGTATGAGACGTTGGACTCCAAGGTGTCTGTGTGTCTGTCTGTTCGATTTTCGGCTGAACTCTACAGAGACATCTGTGCCTACCTGCGGAGGCGTTTATATGCTTTCTCGTGTACGCTTCTGGTGCGTATTCGTGTGTTCCCTTGTGTGGGTGGGAGGATGGCTTTGCCCATGTGGCTGTTCATGTATGTGTGTGCACGCATGCATATGGGGATGTACTTCAAGGATAAAAAAAACCTTTTTCTACTCCTTTACTGTGTCAGCGAATGCGTGTATGACTCGTGGCATCGTAAGAGCTTGCACAGGATATGCAAACAGGCGTGCACGTGCTCCCCCATAGAATTGTGAGTGAGCAGAGCGTAACTTCTCTCCTCCTATACCCCCCAAAACGTACTCTAGGAGATAGCGTTATCTCTCTCGGTCATACGCAGACCTTTGTTCCCCAAAATATTTGAATATACGTAGAGGTGCACATGGTTGTACATAAGCGCATACACATACTGAACGTGTCGTTATATGGACGAGTGTGTTCCTTTGGCAGAACTCATGCATACCCTCCTTCACAACGATAATTCACATACATACGTATATATTCTAATGGCTGCGTCCTCATATCACTCGACACGAAAACACTTCTTCCTTAACAACACGAAGACATGTGTGCGCAGGTACACGCAGGAGTCACGGACGAAGTGTCAGGGCATCCTAGACGGCTATATCTGTGTAGACGCTGATATGTGTACTCTCCCTGCGCCTCCTTGTATCACTAGCGTGAAGAGGCCGCCTACGGCTCGGTCTTTCCTGTACACAGGACACACCGAGCGCAGTAACGTGTGCCGGCGGACACTGTTTTCCAGCACAAACGCCTTCTGCACTGTTCCGTCTCCGCGCGTATTAGTAGGTCTACACGTCCACACGAATCATTTGAAAATGGCTCAATCTGATATTAATTTACCCTCCTGATTCATACGTCGATCTACACACACAGAGACCCTTATGCACCCACAACTGTTGCACACACTGGGAACAAGAATAAACCGGCCAAAAATTTCGTCGACGTACCTGCAAGTATAGAAGCACGCACGCACACACGCCCCCGGCACCGCCGTAGCGCTCACAACGTCCGCGGAAGCACTTGGCACTCCAAGTGCTTCCTGTCAGGTGAGGCTGCATCATGATACTGCATGCGGAAGTGTATCCAGCGCCTGTCTTCGCCTCCGTCGCACTTAGTTTTTCCTCCCTTTTACGCTGAGGTGGATTTATGGTGATTAACAGGAAGAAATTGCGGCAGTGAGGGTCTCGGTCGGGACAGTGCGGAAGCGCGGCGCCGCATGCCGAGGAGCTTACGCCTCTTCTTTTGAGAACCACGTCAGAAATACTTTACAGACGCTGCAAGTAAGTGATGCCAGAATAAAGCAACCTACGTCACCTTTCTGCAAGAATGATCACAGGGTAGGCCCGACAGCCGAGCGCCAAAACACGGTGCGGCCCGATCCCAGGTGGCACGTTTGTTTCTTTCTTCAAAATTAACGTAGGGCAGAGACCGCACCAAGTGAGGGCTCCGATCCTCATTTGGCTTCGTTACTCTGTGTGACTCCCAGTCGTAGATTGAATCGCCAAGTACATATATATATATATAATAAATGTATGCGTTGGACCCCTCTGTATGACTTCCCTCAACAGCAACCTAGCGAATCAGCGCCACACCTGCGTGGACCCGACTAAACACGTATGCTTTTTAGAGTAGTGTCTTGGCTTCCTCAGTCATCCGTAGCGCGGCTACACAGTTCAGGTCTGCGACAAGGACTCCGCGTCTCGGGTCTTATTGCTGTACTACGAATTTCAACAGGCATCTTTTGGACACAGCATTGTGTCACGTGTAAACTATTAAGTGTCTACGACTGTACGGCCAGGGAGACGATTGCGCTGTGAATCTCCATACTCTGGCGCAGAGCGGACCACCGCGGACACAAGCATCGAAACTGCCAGCCTTCCCCATCAAGGCGTCTGAGAAATCCTTACATTGAGACTTGGTTGGACGAAGTGCTGTTAGCTGATAGATACACGGTCACTTGAACTCAGTCAGAAAAGAAAGCACTAACACGCAGAACTATACACATATATGCATATATATACATATATATATATGTTTCTGTGCGTTGTCTCTGTTGCAGCACGCGTGTCTGCGTGTGCGCCCGTGTAACATTTCGCACGTACACTTTACATGTATGGAGATACGTAAGTGTACTGATATGCAGGTGCGTGCGTGCTTGCGCAGCGGAATGAACAGATATAAGTTGTATTGCTTGTGGCCTAAGTGACACCATATAATCATTCGCTCACCCGTATATATACGCATGTAGATATAGAGATACGCAAATACGCAGGTACTGATACAGGCACACACATCACGTCAATTGTGGCAGTAAACTCATACATATGCACAACTCATGTGTATATTTATATATATGTTGTCTTTCTTGCGACCTGTGTGCATGTGGACGCAACCACGTAGTGTTTCGAATAGAAATTAATATTTCGTTGTATGTAGGTAATTAGGTACGCACGTACGTGCATACGTGAACGCCACACTATATACATATATGGTACCTCTCACGCGGCGTTTTTGTCGAAACATAGCCTTTCGCGTGTATATATATATAGAGAGAGAGAGAGAGGGAAAGAGGCGCGTGAATATCCAAATACGTGTTGTGTACTCACAGATGCGCACCACCTGTACTAATAGATCTGCACAGCAATATGAATGAAAAAGACATATATATATTGGACCGAAAAATGTCTTCTTTCTTACGTTTTAAAGTGTGCGTAGGCCCCCACCCCTTTACCTGTATGCGTATACACGTCCACAATCGAAGTGAGTGTATAAACAGGTGAATACGCATGGTTGCCTGGACGTATGGCAGGTCCACGCGCTCTTCGTGAGAACGTATCTTGGCTGTGTGCGGAGGGGGAAGAGACTTGCAAAGGACGCAAAAAGGAGGGAATTATCATTGCTTGTGTTGCTGCGCGTGCTGTTGTGCCTCCCGCATCCTCACCGACGAAAGTACCAAGTGGACGTCCTTAGTGCCAATCAGGTGAGCATTTCTTACGCAGAGGAGCCGCACACGCATCTGTGCGTATGAGTGTACCTTCCTCACGTGGGATTTCTGCAGGGAGAAAAACGTACTGTTGTGTACGTGCGTCGAATGCGGGGCGCAAAACAAACTTCGTAGCACGTAGTGAAGTAACAATGCTGTTTCGCGGGGCATGAGCTACCTCGCAGGCTTTCCCAGTGTCAACAATACATAAACATGTATACACAGTAGAGAGTCTTAAAGCGGACGTATATAGGTTCACATACCTTCTTTTTGAATGCTACTTTGAGTGACAAGAGTAAATCACACAAACTGGTCCGTGCGGGCAACAGCAATCGCGCATTTTCGCATACTCGCAGGCGTGGAGCGTATCAAACGATAAGGTGTATGAAGAAGAAGACGTTCAAGCCCCGCACTTGTTGCGTAGTGAAGAAGGATGACTACTCGTTGCGAATTCACAGCGTTTACCACAGGGGTACCTCGTAGTAACAAAAAAGTGGCAGCAGCACCCCCTCCACGTTATTATTACACACCGGTGGACCTGTATGTCTTTCTTCGTTTCCCTTTCATTATTCTACTGCGAAGACGTGGCGTTGTGCGTTACTTGTTCTGTTTCTTTGTCCTATTTGAGCGAGCCTGCAAGTACGAGTACACATCGACGCCCATCTCTCACTGCCCGTGTCATTACTTTTTTCAATAGGGCTCGAATTATGACGGTGCGGCCACGTAGTGGATGTGCGTGTTGTGCGTAGCTACCACTTACCTATACAACGTGATTGTTTCGACGCATTCGGCTACCTGTGCTGTGCCTATGTGTACACGCGTAGACTTTATACACACACTTGTGTACATAAATAGCGGTGCGCACATGTGTAGTCGTTCTGCAATCCCGGGGTGATCAAGCCTTCTCGCCATGTGCTTGTCTGCCGGAACTGACTTGCACGCCTGTCTCACCTCTGCCACGGTTGTACACAGCAGGTACCTAGATAAATTTTCATGCGTCCATGTGAGGGAATAGATGTATGGAGGAGTTGTGTCCACGTGTGTACGTAGATGTGTACACTTTTATGTCTCTCCACAGCTACATACGCGGCTGCAGGAATTGATACGTGGAGAGTTCAGTTGAGTGTCTGACACGCGTTTTTCAACGACTGTACTGCCGCGTTAAAAGATTGAAAAAGTGGTCAGCTTTTACGCAACTTTACAGAGTGAAATTTCGATTTCCGTGCACGACCAAGTATATCGCCTACATCCCTACAGGCCTACCTACACACACGCGTACCTCTTTACGTCGACCGGTTAGTGAAGCGTGTGTTGTCGATGTAGTGGTGGGTGCTGCAGCTGCCAGTTACCTAGTGCTGCTGCTGCCGAGGCGTTGAATAGCTCAGGTCTATCGCAGGCGTGTCGGCCGACTTGCGCGCACTCGAACGAGACGGATTGAGAGTGACATACCCGTCTGCGTTTGAGTGTGCGTCGGTGTAAACGTACGCCTTCAACAGCGACAGAGAGCACATACACCCGTAGGTGATGCGCACAGAAAGTTGAGTCAAGTATACTGACAGACACACGTATGCACATATTCATGCATGTATAAAGACGTATACACGTAGCTATCCTCGTACGTACGTTTTGTCGTCTCGGTTCAGACGTGTGGGTGTAGAAACATGCATTCTTGTCTTTGGGCATACACAAAGAGAGGCACGCGTAGTCATACATATATATATATATATTTACATACCTAAGTTTGCTCCTCATACGTAGGAGTATATAAATGTGAGTATCATCCGTTTCTTCTTCTACGTGTTGGCAAGGGGACACTATTTCAGCTCAAAAACCCTACAAGGTCGCGTCGTGTTTATTGTTCGCATCAGTTTGTCAGCCGAACTACACGTCTTTACGCTGCCACAATGTGATATTGTTTGCACCGTCTACATACCTAAACTTTCTTGCGAGGTTGTGTGTTATGGCTGAAAATGCTGTCCATACACTCCATGTGCCATTTATGTGCGTATACGTACAAATACGGTAAGTTTATGTATTTTCATACGCTTCTACATATCTTTCCTGTGGACGGCTACGTCCGATTCTGTGTGTTTGTACGTCGTTGGGATTGCTCCTTCTGTCTGCCTCAGATCCAAATGCAGCAGTCCGTAGGACGCCTTCTGAGTGAAACGGCGAGCTGCTGTTCACGACGGACAAGCCTTTTGGTAGCAAATCAGCCTCTTGATGACAGCAGCAACAGCGGAGCAGGAACTGTAGCTGCACTAACAGCACGCGCAACAGCAGAAACCCAAGCAGGAGTAACAGCAGGAGCGGCAGCAGCAATCGCAGAGAAACTATCAGCAGGAGCAACAGCAGAAGCAGGAGCAACAGCAGAAGCAGCAGCAGGAACAGCCACAGAAGCGCGAACAACGAGGGCGCCACCCACAAAGACAAGAGAGGAACAGAAGGTGACGGGCACAGCAGAGAGTGGACGGACTCTGCGGCAGCAGTAGTGGCGTGGCCAGCAAACGCACGAGAAACAGCAGTCACTACGGGATTAGGAACAGCAGACGCCGAAGCTACATCAGGAGGAGCATCAGAAACGCCTTCTGCAGCAACAGAATCACCAACGTGGTCAACAGCAGTGGCACCGCCAGCCGCAGCAAAGAAAGAAGCAGAAAGAGTACCCTCGACATCTACACTAATCGAGTTTGACGTCACGCTTGGGACATCATTGGCAGGAGAAACTGTAGGGGAACCACGAGCCGATTCAACGGAAGCGGCAGAAACGGAAGCTGCGAAAGAACCGCCAGCAGCGCACGAGGCAGCGGCAGCAGAGACGGGAGCTGCAAAAGAATCGTCAGCAGAGCACGAGGCAGCAGCAGCAGAAATGGGAGCAGCAAAAGAATCGCCAGCAGTGCACCAGGCAAAAACAGCAGTAGCAGAAAGGACCAGCGTCACGTGTGACATGGGAGCTGCTCCGAGCGAGTCACCTCTGCGTAGAGTGAAGCTGAATTTGAACAGTAGGTCACCGTCACCGTCAACAACCCTCCCCGACAGCAACTTTTCCGCGGTTTCCTTCTTTTCCGTCGACAAAGACGAAGTTGTTATATGCATGCAGCGTGCAGCTGCACCGCGTGATACAGAAAACCAGCCGCACCACCTGCGGGAGCTGCAGCAGGAGCTACAAGTGGAGAACGAGCACAGTCAGCAAGCGGAGGACGAGAAGAAGTCACAGTTGGAGCTGCAACAAGGCGTGCAACGCATGTTAGAGCTGCTGCCGTAGCAGGAACTGCAGCACAGAGCGCAGGAGCAGGAGAACCTGCAGCAACAGAAGCAGCAGCAGTCCTAGCGCGTCGGGTCACAGCACGCAACAGAGCAGAGAGTGCCTCCCTCCGAGAAGTATAGAGAAACATCAAACGTACTAGGTTTCAGATAGCTTTTGAATGCAGTAGGCTTCGGAGCTCTCTCTATCATGTCTTTTCGAGAACCAGTCGCTTTTGGACCCTCTGCATCCCCGAGACGATACCCATATACACAAGCAGCTGTTTCTGCTTGTGTATAACGGGGAAACCGGCGACAACGTGCGCTCCTGACATGTTCCCCAGATTATGTACTGGTGTGTGGTTATGGCCCTATTTGTCCGTGCTTCGTGGTGGCGCATTATAATTATTTAATCCCACTCAGTCCTTGCACAACAAAAAAAAATCTTCTGTCTCGGTTTCTCTTGTAGGTTTCGACGGGGACAGAGAATGCACATGCAACCCTGTTTCTTTTCCATGTGCACACGTATGCAGGTTGCATATTTCTTTGACTGGGGATTGACGTATGAAAGTACACATCACTTCCCTACTCTATACTTACATGACTTGTGCCACATTATTTCCTATATATATGTATGCGTGGCTCACGCCTCGTTTAGTGTGATGCGAAGGAAACAAGCGGTTGTCCGACAGAACTCTGTATGTGTGTGCCACACATTTAAAAAGTGGGGTGTGACGCAGGTGTGCACAAGATATACGTCTATACGCCGATATACACGCGTATATATATATATATATACGTATGATTACGTATGTGTCCGCCTTTTGTGTGTAGGCGACGCACCTGTTTTTACCGTGTGAATCACTACAAACAAGATGCCAAATGATTCTGTCGTGCTATGTTTGTGGCATACGTGTATACGTACTGTCGTGTCAGGAACGGAATTAACTCTTCTGTCTACTCGTAAGAATACATGTAAGTATAAAACATATCTTTAAATATAGGTGGTGAACACAAAAACGATCTGGTTGACCCTACACTCATGGCGCCCGTTTGGTGCATGCCAATGGAGTCCTGTGTGGCTCTGTGTGAGCGGACGCGAAGAAAAGTCTGAGGACATACTGTGTAACAGAGAACGTATCTTCTAAGTATGGGTCCTCGTGTCCGTGCCATGGCTGCACAATGCCTGTTTCACAGGGTGGGTGGTCGCCTATGACAATCTTATACTATGCAAAACCGGTTATAGGTACACACATACATGCTGACTGCTAACGTTCATATATTCGTACATGTGTGTGTGGATACTAAAACTCAGTACTCACCTCTTCAGGTGAATTTGTGCATTCATCGCGACCACTTAAAAGAACTGCAAGTACATAAACATATACACTGTACATGTCTAATTCAAGTGGCATCGCCATAGAGCTTCAACAAGTAGAACGCCCCCTTTTTTAAAGAGTTCTTTTCGGCCAAATACTCTTTATATAGACTACACTTGTGTCCCTTGGAGGTGCACATCTTGTGTTACTGAAGATTCTACAGTGTTCGACTAGATCGTGCATTTCGTTTTTCAGTACACGCCGAACCCCCAGCTGCCCCTCTTGTCGGTCGAGGACATCTCAAGCAAAACGATTCCACACGCCCACCACGTAATGTGCATTGAGGATAGAGGACTCGGTTGTGAAGTAGAATTATATGGATAAGTGTACAGCCGGATATATCTGTGTAGACGTACACAAAGATATACATGTATACACTGGCCACAAGGACAGCTGCAAAGCTGAAACGTTGACGGTGTGTATTCACAGAACCGACGGGCATGCAAAGATTACCTGCTGATGCAGGTGGAAACAGCGACCGCACGCAGAGGGATATCCGCACTGTATATGCGTACACGCAGGAACCAACAGACACGGTAATGATTGTATGTACAAACCTTTGCGTACAAGGAACTTTGAAGATACGGGAACCGATGTTGACACGTGTCTGTATGGGATAGTATAAGCTGAGATTACCAGGCGAACTGCTTGTCATGAAGTTGGTGCGTTCCGCATCAGGTCACTTTTGGTTAGCGTTATTGACTTCAGGCCCCGTCTACTCAGTGGGTACAAACCGACTGCCCTGGTGCACTCTGCTACCAACTTCTGTTACATCAGGACGCAGCGCAAACTGAGCGCCTTTCACCAGCACTTAAAAAAAGAAACATACGTATATGTGTAGAGACACATAAATGTACACACAAAGAGAGGCACATACACTTACTCTTGCGTACAAAGAAAGACTCAGAGAGGACACAGGACAAAAGGGAGTCTCTTCAGCTCTAGGAGGAAATAGAAACAACCCTCACAGAGTGGACCCCGCGGTATATTTCTTTCAAGTTGGCTCTCCATTCTTGTCATAACCTTCGTTGAAAACGATACCTTTGAGAGTAATTTCGGTGAAAACCGTACGCACTTCTTCGAGTTTCTGAGAAGAAAGCAAGAATCACCCTCCTCGGTGACGGTGAACGTATTCTTGCCGGCAACTTCTTTTCTCACGGTTGTGTACACCTGTTAAAACACGGTGTTGTGGTCGGCTCTATCTTCTATTGGCAGTGACGCCTTTCTTTTTTTACACATCGTGATGAGCAGTAACAGACTCACCTTGCGAGAGGACTAGCGGTCATTACAGAGATATAAGTGTCGTGGTAGTAAAGTCGTAGCCTGTTTCTTTCCCAGTTATCGAGAGCGTGTGACAGTTTCCACGTACAAAGCCTCAAAATCATCTTTGTCCAAAGTTGCTCTCCGTTTCTCTGCTAACACGTCCACTACCATGCTGAACTCAGCGGCGCGCAATGGTTGCGTGTTTCCAGCACTCCTCTTTGCACTGTGTTCCTCCTCGCTTGATGGGCTCCTTGTAAATCGCATTCCTGTTCTGTTTTCCTCTTTTGATAAAGTGCACACGGTCTAAGCGTCTTCGGTAGCCACCAAGGACTTCAGCGACTACCACGTTTCTGCCGGCCTTTTAGCCCTCTCAAAATCACCCGGAGTGAATGATATCCTTACTGATTGTTGTCCGAAAAACATCTGACCTCCTCAGTAGTAATCAAGTGAGTCGCAGTTTAATAATTTTTCATTACGTTCGTGTCAGCAATACCTGCTGTGGACGATCGGCGTAACGTATACGCCAGCGTGTGTACATCACGTTTAAGCATACCAAATGGATAACCTGTGTACAAGCACCTATATATTCTTCAAGTATATATGGACGGTTCTAACGGACAGGTGTTTCATCCTCTCGTCGTCAGCATATCGGCTTGTGTATATATATATATGCGTATATGTGTATACGGGTAACACACCCAAATGCCTGTTCCTTTTCTCCCAAATGCAAGCTTTTTTTGTAAATACTTCCTCCAGTATATCGGTGTCATGGAGTTTTGCAGCACGCTACACAGGCGTAGAAGTGTATTTTTCCTTTCGGCGTTTAACACAAGCGTACGTCTTCAAGTGTATCTACACGCAGGGTCGCTTGTCTGTGTACGAGTGGTGCGCTACACGTATGCATCTATATTTTTACGTGTGTAACATCGCAGGAACAAGCATGTACAAGTGCGAGAGCATGCTTATGCATTGATGTATTAGGTAGACGTGGGTGGTGAAGTCACACGTCGTGACTTACACGCACATACGCACGTGCTACACATATACACAGATAGAGACATAGATACATATTAGCTCTCCAGTAGCGGGGAAGCAGCGGGTAAGGGTGAGCCTGCTTGTCCAATCTAGGAGACACAGCCGACACTATCACAAAATTCACTGCGCATATATGTCTTTTTTTTCCCCTCCTGTACACACATATATACACCCGTAGGTGCGTAGAGACGCGTCGAAAACAGCCCTATATCCTGCTGAACTACATATATATATATATATATGTCTATGACGCAGACATGCAATGTAGTCTTTCAGGCGGCGGTGTCTCCTTCCGGGTCGCATGCGCCAACGGAATTCGTGCCTCCCTCTACGCCCTTTTCTTACTATTCCCGTTCTTACCCTTTCTTTCTTTCTTTATTCTGGCGTATCATACATCCTTCCATGCCCTGCAGTACGTATGTGGGTGCCCTGCTGTTGCATCTGCCGTTACTGCTGCTCTGGTTTTTACTACTCCCCTGTTCTACCGCGATTGCTCGGCCTGCCGCTGCTGTCGCTGGTGGGCCTTCGGCTGGGCTTGACGCATGTGTAGCGTGCAGCGACGGCTTTCTACGGACTTCTTCCGTAGGAATTTTAAAGATAGAAGGCGTAGGTCATTAGAAGGGAAAAAGCGGTGGCGAAGTGAGTCGGGAAAAGTCTACTCCTGCGGGACGCTGTCTGAACGATGGCCTCGCTGCTTGTGGTGACAGGGCGAAGGGCAGGCGGTGGTGCAGCGGGAGCAGTAGAAGTCGCGATTGCTGGGAGGCAAGATGCTCCGGGTTCTACTCTCTGTCGGAGAGTTGTGGAAAGGCCTTCCACCCCGTACGCGAGTGAGGTGACAGAAACGTTTTCGTCACATGAGCGTCTCTTCCGCCGTCCAGCAGCTATATACACGGCCAGTACATGTTTCTGTCAGAGCTTACCCGTCCGAGTTGCTCCCGTGGACAGCGAAGAACACGTTTCAGCGCAACACTTTCGTCACAGGAGGCGAGCACGAGGACCGCCCCGCGCTGTT
Source organism: Sarcocystis neurona (assembly GCA_000727475.1). Taxonomy (NCBI): domain Eukaryota; phylum Apicomplexa; class Conoidasida; order Eucoccidiorida; family Sarcocystidae; genus Sarcocystis; species Sarcocystis neurona. The sequence continues at coordinate 1,258,217 of KL647291.1, read as the reverse complement.
GACAGCCTCCGACCTTCTTCTTTGTCTTCTGTTCGCGTTAATTCTGCGACTCAGTTCAGCCCATCTACCTCTGTTGCTGCTGGTGCTCCCTCCGCTTCCCCGTTCTTCTTACCTCCGACTGTGACGCCTGCTGCTCCTCTCAGTGACGCTGTCGTGTCATCCTTTGGTGCTGCTCACACATCCACACTTGCTGCTGCACCCAGCAGTGTTGCCGCAACCAGCAGCGCTGCTGCGCCTTCAAATGTTGCTGCCTCCTACAGTGCGCGTCTTTTCTATCCTCCCTGCAACTCCTCTTCTGCTCTCCTCCTCGGTTCACCGCACTTTCTCCTTCTCCGCTACTTTGCCGCAAAAACTGCTTCCTCCACCACAGAGACCCACACCAGCAGCAGTGTCCGCAGCGGCAGCGTCGGCCGGGGCTCCACCAATTACACTGGCACCGGGCAGAGCAGTAGCACCGGTGAACGCAGCGGCAACACCAGTGATAAAACTGACAGCGGCCCCAGCGACAGCAAGACAAGCGAAAAAGCTGTGAAGAGCAACACGTGGCTTGAGGTCGAACGCATGAGGCCCCGCGCTCCAAATCCGTGGGACGGCACTTACCAGTGGCCCGCGGCAGCTCCCGATCCGCTGGAGATCCGGAGAGAATCGTTCCACGCATTCATGCACGGGAAACAGGAACGTTTTTCTCGAGAACTGAAAGTGAGCTTTTTACTTCTCTAGTTCCACAGCAAGGTTGATGATGACGGTCCTTCCGACGTAAACACGGGTGAACCCCGCTCGGTGTCCTGTTCGCCGACATTTCCGGTCACGAGTGCTGGCACTGCTCCTCCTTCACGTGCGCGCAATTCTGCGTAGGCGTGTACTTTTTCCGCGCGCTTATGCAGACGAGCGTAAACACAAACACTTATGTAGCGCGCTTTTTTTTTCCAGTGCTGCAAGCGGAGCGAACAGATTCACTCCCCACGTTGACGCGAAGAAGGGCGGGGCAGCGTCAGGTGCGTATGCTTAGATCCCTTTTGCCGTCGCGTTGTCCTGCGCAGGTAGAGAACCGCGTTCTTTCTGTGTAGGAGCTGAGTCTCGCCGCTGGCTGCGTTCCCGCTTGCCTGGCGGAAGCGAAATACACGTGCTGCCATCACTCCTTATTGGCACACCGACACTGACACACAGAAGAGAGCGTCGGCTTACACATACATACACGCACACACAGAGCTGTGCAGGAGATATGGCCTCCCGCCACACACACACTGTCGGTCTTTTCCATGAAAGTAATAGTAGCTTCCCCGAAATGTGTCTATGTAAAGACGTCACCTTGCTTATTGCAGTTTTTCTAGAAGTAAGTAGTATACGCGGGTATACGTCGTTCTCAGGGAGGGAGCGTGTCAGTGTTGCAGCTTGTTGGTGTGTCCACGTGGCTTGCGGCCCCGACCAGTGCAGCTGGCGTTGTGGCCCTGAAGAATCGTGTACGTATAAACGAACGCGTTCGTCCCACGTGGAGTTCAATCGCCGCAGCCCATTGCGACGAGTATATATGTATTGTGTATGTGTATTGATCTGCGTGTTTGCGAATGTGTAAACCAGTCTCTACTGCCACGTGTCCTTGTACGCGTGTATCCTCTTGGTACTCTGCGACTCGTTCTTCTGTCGCAGGAAGATAGCTCCCTCCCAACTAACAATCTTTCCTTTACCACCCCTGCGTCGTAGCGGTAATCGTAGTAACCTCAGGCGTCTGTGTCGCGCGCCTTACCGCTCGAGTACTGCGTTGCCTGTAGCATCAACCCCGTTGCCTCTGCGTGCGCATGTAGTTATTATGTTGCCAAGTGTCGGAAGAGTGAACGGACTCACGTTGCTGGGTGGGGGCAGGCAGTGCGCCAAGCTCGAAGGGTGGAGACTTTGTAAACGCACATATGTGTCTCTCTCCACATACGTATCTGAATAGGTGTATGCGCGAATATTTTGACGTACGTGCCTGTGTGTGTGTGTGTGTACGTATACGTCGATACATATGGAAATCTCTGTCTGCTTGGCGCGTGCCGCCATGCATATTGCCAGGTGCGGTGCATGCGTGCTGGGGTGTACCGACACACGATTCTCGTTTTGCAGGGTTCTGCTCCGCTTCCACATTTCTGGTTTTTGTTTTTGCACTTCACGGAAGATTTGCGTCGAACGTAGGAGGATTATGTACCGCGGCTGCACGTGCGCAACGACACGCCGTCAGGAGTCTGCTTATTTACGTTGTTCACGCACCGGGTGGGTTTCTTGCTGCTGGTGAGCGAGGCGTACACCTAACACCTCTGTCAGAAACTCTGCACTTATTTTCGCCCTTTGTCACGGTGGGAAGATTCCCAGGAGAAGAGGGTATATAATTTCGATACACTTGTGGATGAGCAATTGCAGACGACTTTGCGATCAGCAGAAGTGTACAGAGCACGTCAGAAGTTGTTGACGCTTTTCTTGAGACGCCTGCTGACCGCACACGCAGAGGTGCGCACGGGTCTTTCCTCAGCAGAAGCACTGCTCTGTAAGGCTGGCATCGACCCGCACTCTACCAGAAAAATCTCTAAATACCCGCATGTTGCCCAGTGCGGAGGGTCGCGAAAGAGGCTTCGATGAACGGGAACGACAGAACGGTCTTCACGTGCACACATCTGCAAAGTCTTGTGATGTGTGACAATGGCATCTTCTCTGACGCTTAGGTGTTTGTCTACGGATGGGCGATGGCCGCCTTGCTAGTCGGGTTAACGACGCTGACGATTTACGTGATGGCGCCAGATGACTTTGAATGGGTAGAAGAAGAGCGTGCGCGCATGGAACGGGCGAAACGCAAGAAAGCGGCGGCAGACTCCTTTTCATTTGATTTGCCACCGGGTCCCGAAACTCATCAGGTACCTGCGGACGTCCCCAAACCTTCTGCGTGAAGGGAAACAGGGCTGCGTCACGCACTTCAGTTGGTTGTGACATCACCAAGCCACGTCTGCGCCCGGCGGACGGAAACACACCCGTAAGGGAGGATGGGAGACCTCCACACCACAATTACTCTAATGCTGTACGCGCCTTCGCTGAAGGCAGCAGTACATACGCGGTTTGCGTTTCCGGCGTAGGGCGCGGTGTTTTGTGCGTACGAAAGCGTACGTACAAATAAATAGTGTGCATCCTGCGTTTTGCCAAGTCGAATATTAATTCTATGCCATGCGTGTGTGTATCCATCCGTATGTTCCTTCAAGTAGACTCCACGTTGGCTAGGCGGACTTCGGGGGACCAACTCATGAAAAATGTTTATATTGAATCAACGCGGAACGACCGTAGGGCTGGAGGAGTCGGAAAACCAGATGAGCAAATTTTCCGGCTTAGGTGTGCGTGCACGATGTTTTGGCTATATGAACGAGGAAGTTGGCATCTATCTAACGGGAGGGTATATAACATGTCTATTTCCGCGTGCGGAGGACGGATATACCCGAAAGGGGTGTTACTCGTTGTATGTGGAAGGCCCCTGCAAAACTGGTCGTTGCCGCTGACATACGAAAGGGTCCTAACTTCAGCAGCAGAGAAGAAGAGATTCTCCTAGTGCAAAATACCTCCTGTAAAGTAATTTGTCACGCCGGAACTGTAATAGCTTCCTTTTCAAAATGTTTTTGTGGACCTGAGCAGACGTTGACTGCACGAACAGCATCCCGAATGCAGAGTACCCGTTTTACGATCCCGCTTAATTCTTTCCTTGACGTTGTATGTGTTCATACACAAAATATAAGGTACAGTCACTCACCTGTGTGAAAAAGACTTGCAGGTCCACGGGGACTAGCACGCGTGCTGTCGTGGCAGCATGGATTCTCTCGCCGTACGATGATTGCTTCGGGGACGTCGGAGAGACATCTATTCCATTCAAGGCTCAGATGCTTCATCTACGCTCTCTTCGAGTAAAAATAGGCGGACTGCCCCCCTCTCGGTTCTACTTTTTCCGTGGCCATTTTGAATTTGACCACGTATTATTGACAACTTAGCTTCTACCCTCATAGAAAGATCTCCACGAAGAGCGCGTTTGACTCCTCCATAACCCCAAGACGTGTTTTTGTCTCGCTCAATGGGGTGTACGTGAAAGTCAAGTAGATGTGACGGTCGCACGAGCCGTACGTATGTGTTTAAAATACCACGCGTGCCAGTTTTTACAGGTGGTTCTGCAGTCGAAGCGTGGCAGTGCATTGCGACGGGTGGGAGGAGTGGTTACTGCGACTGCGCTCTTTGTACGCATTGCGTTAATATGACGGGTGTGAGTCTCCGGACTCATGTCGTCAGCACTTGAAACGCACTCAACAACGCAAGAGGTGGGACATGCGGCCGTTAAGGTGTGAACTCATCATTGAACGAGTATGTATATTTTTGCATGTATGTGGTTATGTGCATTATGCATGAATAGACAAATGCATAGGGTTGTACGTCTATATACGTGGCATCTAGTGTTGTGTATACATGGAGATACGTGCATATACGTGTGTATATATACGTATATATATATATATATAGATGCATGCCTAGTACCGACGCATAAAGAGAGAGAGCTGCAAGTATACTCGTTCGCCTGTTTCAACGTGAAGGAAGCAGTAAAACAAAGCAATACAGTCTACTCGTGTATCTGGAAGTTTTATCAACTCTACGAATTATAAGCAGTACTCGTAGAGATCAGTGAACTCATGAGAACGTTGGTCAAACACAAGCTCGAAGCCGCACGCTGAATCACCACCTTGTGGTCATCGTTCTTCTCCCGCATCTGGAACAGCGCGTGCTATTACGACTGTCAAAGCGTACACAACCAATTTTCTTAAAACACACCCGCACAGCTGTTAAGGCTGCTCCGTATGCGAACCTGCTCCCGCCTACCAAAGGCAGCACCTTTTGTCCAGTCGTAGTTCACGTGCGCCTGAACCTGGCACGCTTCTGCAGGGTCCCGTAGCACCGTGGAGTCCACGTAGAGTACGTAAGAGTATCTGTTCCAGAAAGCGCTCAAGAACGTCTTCGCCTTCTCGCAGAAAAAGCATCGGATATATACCTACCTATATATCCACGTGCACGTGCTAGAGTAGGCGATTACTAGATGTGCCTTGATGTTCCTTCACTGACCCGTGCCGGCTTCACCTGTCACGGGTAAGCTCCGCACTCTGTCATAGACAAAGTTATCGTCGCATGTTCTTCCACAAGGCGAATACATCAAACTTGCTGATTTTTAAAGTTTCCTGCGTTGTTCTGCTTCCAGTGCTCGCAGCGACACTTGCACATGTCCCTCTTCCACAAGGCGAACACATCAAAGTTGCTGATTTTTAAAGTTTCCTGCGTTGTTTTGCTTCCAGTGCTCGCAGCGACACTTGCACATGTCCCACTTTGTATGTAAGGCTCCAACGCGTCAACTACGTGAATCATGGCGTTCCGACAGCCATCACAATCCTAGTTCGTGTTTGCTACGAAACTTGCAGCCTTTTGCTGGCCCTGCTGCTGCCCAGTAGGAAGTCCGCAGCCGTGTACACTCTGTGTATTTCATGTGGCTTCCCTACGCTTGTTGGTCTTACCTGCTGCCGCCTTATGATCTCGATTTGTGAGGCTGCTGCTGCTGTTGCAGTTTTCGTCTACTGCCGTCGCTGTCGCTGCTGCTGCTTTCCTTGTCACGTGCCCTCGTGTCGCTGCTGCTTTCTTCCTCACCGTACGCTCCATAAACGGCGCCTGCTGCAGCACCCTCGGCTTACTCGCTGCAACAGCTACTGCCTCTACTTCCTAACGCTGTTGCTGAGGCTGTTCATTCGCCCCTCAGGGGCTAGATTCTGTCTCGCTGATGTTTTGCTGTTTGTGGCCACCCTGACGTGGGTCTCCGTGTAACTTGGGCTCCTGCGCAGTCGCGCACAAAGGCAACAGAAGAGCTGGTAACCTCCCCCACTCCTCCCTACAGCGATGACACAAACAGCAGAAGCCAATTTCGCAGTGGTTACTAGCTCGTCATTTCGTGGATACGTGCAGCAACCACAGCAGTCGTTCTAGGCGTGTACGTGCGTACCCTGCAACGCGTGTGCTTCGCAGCCCCACCGAACACCAAGACGGACAGCAGCAGGACACCGTTGCGCGGAGTGCCCCAAGTCATTTATATGTCGCCGCCGCCGCGTGGGGGGGGTATGCCTGTCTACCGGGGCCGTCGTCCTTCGACACGAGAGCGCGTTCAGCAACCCCTGCAAGTTGTTATCGACGCATGTACACTCTGGAGTGCTGACGCCGCTGCTGCAGCCCTTGCTGTCCTCGATCGTTCCGGAAGCGCTGGCTCTGTTGTTGTATGCGAACGGTGTGGCTGCTCCTGCTATATCACACTAGCGCTAGTGGTTGCATCCACGCCGCCAGCTGCTGCTGCTTGTGCTCGTGTCCGTGCGCGTCCGCTGCTCCTCGCGGGCGTGTTCACCGTCAATATTCGTTCTTATTTGTTGTTGCTCCGGCCCATGCAGCCCTTTAGTTTACGTGGATCTTGCGAAGTGGCATTGGTACCTTTTGCAACCGTGCGGCACAAACAAGCAGGACGCAGCACACGTTTGCGCGAGCAACTGGAACAGCAGCGGCGGAAGAAGCCGCTCTGTCACACGCAGCAGGACCTGCCAGGGGGCTTGGCACAGTTCAGCCACTGTGGCCCCTCATTTCGCAGCGTCACATTTCGAATGCAGCGTTGTCTGCGCGTTCTGCAGCTTTAGAGACGAGAGCGACAGCATCGAGACGCACAGGAAGGGTGGCGGCAACACCTGCACGAGAAGGTAACGGAGCTGTAGCGAAGAGGGGAACAACACCAGGCTGAGCAGCGGTAGGCACTGCAGCACGAGGAGCAGGAGCGATGGCGGCGGTACCAGTAGCAACTGTTCCACGAGCAGCCATACCACAGCGAGGATGTAGAATACCCGCAGCAGATGATGCACAGGGAGAGTGGAAGAAACGCTCTGTGGCTGTATCTTTTGGCTGCAGCCGCAGCGGCGCTCGCCCATGTTCTGCCCCGCTGCTGCGGCACGAGGAGAGCGACCATCAGCGAGAGCAGCGGCGTGTGCGGGTCCCGGGTGGTGCTGGAGACTGCACCTCATCATCAGCGATTTCTATCTTTTCTTTCCTCATGCGTTTCCTTGCGCTCGGAGGTGTTCACTTAAGGCTTCTTTCTGGCTCCCGTTTCCCCGAGCTGTCCGCTCTGGCGGGTCATCTTTCTCATGCTACTGCTCCCCGGCGCTGCTCCACATCCCCCGGCAGCAGCCCAGCAAAGGCGGCAGCAGTCCCCCCTGCACGGAGCGTGCTGCCCGGTGCAACGGCAGCGGCAGCAGCAGGGGGACGGCGTGGAAATCGAGCACTTGGGTCGCAAAATCAGCTACAGTCCATAGGCCGAAGACCTATACTGCTTCTACTCGTAGCCGCCCTTTTCACGCGTTGCTCCGGCGGGAGTATGTCCCCGGGCGGTGCTGCCTCCGCTGTAGCACTGGGCGGCGCGGTGGTAGCGGCAGCAACGGCAACAGCAGCAACAGCAGGAGCCGCACGCAGCGCGCGAGCTCCCTCCCTTGGCAACAGCCATGCTGCACTACTGACAGTGGCAGCAACTTCGTCCCCTCGACCACCTCCAGCTCGTGCTTCTGAGGAAGGATCCCGCACAACAACAGAATTTACCTGCCCCTCCCCCTATGCTGCTCTTGTTGGAACGTGTTACCCTCCGTGCCGCGCGAACTCATCTCTCCCGTGTCGTGTTGTTGCACACCCGCAGCAGCAGGCCAGCCACTTCGCGAAGGCCGCCCGGCAGCCTCCCCCTCCTCCTGCTATTCTTTCTTCCTTTCCTACGGCAGGAACAGAAGAAATAGCGGCACCAGCACCGGCCGCGCCAGCCGCAACAACGCCGTCGATACATGAGGTAGCGGGACGTCTGCTCCACAGCGTACGTGCGGCCACAGCGGCAGAGCCCATCGGCTCCGTGCTGTCGCATTTGTCGCTGCCAAATGCAACAATAGCTGGACCTGCTGCAGCAGTCTCGGAAACGCTACCTTCAACAGCAGCAGCGGTGGCTCTTAACTTCGCGAGAGCGCCAAAACGAGCAGTTGCTCCCGCTGGGGCGTCTCCCTCTCCCAAGGCGAGTGCGACACAGAAAGGGGAGAACCCCTTGACTCTGCTCGTCCCATCACATAACGCTCCGAGCGTCAATGCAACAACAGCAGCACCACCAGTGTCCCCCGTCGTTACTGCAGCAGGGCGTCTGACCCCGTTTGCGCTCGGCTTCTCTTTTATCCCGCCGAGTACTCTGTTGTTCTCCAGAAGCCCAAATCGCCTTCTGTCTGCGGCAGCACTGCTGTTGCACACCCGAGAAGCACAGCACGCGCGCCGCAGGGCAGCCGCAACGACGGCAAATCCGCGCACACTAACAGCAGCTGCAGCTCCGCCAGCAGCGCATGCCTCAACGACTTCTTCTCGTCTTGGTGTTGCTTCCTTGTCGTGGCTGCTGTCCACGCTGTCGCCGCTCCGGTTCACCGCGCCACTAGCTCACCCGCCGACAAAAGAGAACCATCGCTTCTGTTTCTCTTTCTCGAGCCCTGCTGCTTGCGGCACTGCTGACGTGCCTCCTGCGACCACTGGTGCTGCTTTTAGTGTTACAACTGGGGCAGCTTCTACTGCTGCTCCCAGCGCGCAAAGAAGCGAGGGTGCAGCTGCGTCTCGCGTTGCTGGTGGTGCTACGTTTTTCCCTACTTGTGCAAGCTGTTCTTCGGCAGTGCCGTTTTTCACCATGGCTGCAGCAGCGGGCGTGGATGGCGCAGCACCTGCGGCCGTCGAGACACCCGAAAAGAACAAACAGGAACCTGGGGAGCAGCAGCAGGTGGCGCTGAAGCCGACGAAGCATCTCGTCGAGAAGTCTCGTCTTGCGTATGAACCACCCGACTTTCTCATCGACAACGTCGAGCTCGTCTTCGATCTGAATGAAGAGAAGACAAAGGTAACCCACCCGCCGTGTCACTATACGTGCAAGTGTCTGCTACACTACGAGAGACATCTATGCTGCATCTGCTGGCGCCCAGGAGATTGACCGTTACTGGGACGCCAGTTTCTCTACATAGGGCAGACAGATGTATCTGCTATGGCAGCAGTCGCCACGTACACGTGTATCTATGCGTAGAGGATAGATGTGTCCGCTGTAGCAGATATCCCCGTGTACACGTGTATCTACGAGAAAACGAATTTGAGTCCGTGATTGCGTGTACGTCTACCTCCGACCCCAGAGTCATGGCTCACGTCTACGTCGTTCAAGTATGTAAATGTTGTCCTGCTGCAGACACAGGAAGGCTGGTGTGTGGCGAGCGGTCGGTTCGCAGCAATTGCTGTGTGACGTTCCACGCGTAGTAAGAGAAGAGGGGCCTACTGACGTTGCTGCCGCTGCTTGTGGCGCCTGCATGCGGCGCCCGATTCACTGTCCTCCGTGCGCAGCCCGACGTCTGCTGTCTGGTGTACAGGCGTGTTTTGTGTGAGTCTCCCGGCAGCAGACCGCTACGTACGACAATATCAAGAGAAGCACTCACGTATACGTGGGATCTTCTGTCTTTCCCGCACGAGGGGGGCGCTGCTGCCCGGTGTTCGGCTCGCCAACAAAAAAGGACCAAGAGACGCGCTTCCCTGTTTATGTCCATTCGCTGCCTCAGAGACAGCTACTGTACTATCCACACACTTCGGATACGTGTGCGTTTTTTTCTGGCCAGAGACGAGAGTGTTGTTTGCTCTCCTCACAGACGAAAATATCTGCGGCCCTCTGAAGAAGCTGCTGCGGTAGTCCTCTTGGCTGCTGTTGGCGTCCCACGTGCAGTGCGTGTGTATGAGACACGCAGTTTGTAGTTTTTATGTGTTGCGCATGCGCGCACGTCGGCTTCTTTGTGTGTGCCTGGGGAGAAGGGAAGGGCGGGAGGAGGATGTACATGAGCAGGCGTGTGAGAGACGTTTCTCGGTAGAACTGCTGCAGCGTCAAACGCGTGCAGCCGCCTATGCGACGGTCCGCTCCCTGGACACGTCGACACGGCTCTGGCAGTCCCGCCCGCCTGCCTTATGCGAGCCGTATGCTTCGTAGCGCAGAGACGTCCAGGGTTTTACATATTTGGATCGTCATTTTGACTCGTGTACTGCTTATTGTAACATTACCTTTTTTGAACGAAAAGGCGACTGCGAGCCCCTTGTCTAGGACGCCGTAGACGCCCACCACCGATAGTCCTGTGGCTGCCGCAGCTGGAAGCCCGCTGCTGCTGCGGTGTCCACTGCTCTTCAGGGAAGACTGTGGCAGCTGGACGTGCGGCTGGCCTGCCGCAGGACTATGGGCGGACTGAAGTCATCAAGAGGAGCGAGTTGACTAGTTGTCTTGCTGCTGCTACGACTGGTGGTTGCTGCTACGACTGCTGCTGCGGCTGGTGCTGGTTCTGCAGAGCACGTGTATCTTGTGCTGCTGGTGTTGCTTGTTGTTACCTCTTGAAGTGGAGAAAGTTGAGCTGCTGACTCTGTGTCGTGCACGCAAGAATTCTTCCCCCGGTATTTTGTTGAGACCTACCTGCGCGTGCTGCGTCTATTCTGACGCGCGGCGACAGGAGCGGTTACCGCTGCAGCACCAGCGGCAACGTGATGTCCTTCGACGGGGCGACAGGGTCAGCAACGACCACGGCAGCAGTATTGTAGACAGCATTTCTGAAGGAGTGACAGCAGAAAGTGCAGGAAAGAAGAGATGTATGTAGCGTTCTTAGCCGTCGCTGTTCCTCCTCTGCTTGCTGCGGGGGTTGTTCGTTTCTTTTCTCTTGAATCCTTTCTCTTCGTTGCTCTCGTCCTGTGGTGCTGCCTGTCCTCCTCCTGCTGCTTGCGCTATTCTGCATGGTCCTGTTCATGGGCGGGCTGATACACGTGTGCAGGTGACATCTACGTTAACAATACGGCGGCGGCCGGATATCGAACCGACCGATCTGGTCTTGGACGGGGAAGATTTGCTGCTGCAGCGGGTGGTGCTAGAGGGGGAAGAGTTGACTGATGGCACACGAGGCAGCAGGAGCCGAGTCGGCGACGCAGCAGGAGAGGGGCAAGAGCAGCAGCAGAAGCACCAGGCGGTGGACAGTCAGAGAGCGTACACGCTTACCGCCGATGGAAAACTCGTGATCTCGAAGGACGTGCTGCCTCCTGAGTCGGACAAGAAGTTCCTTCTCACCACTGAGGTGTACATACATCCGAAAGCGAATCTGCAGCTCATGGGCCTGTACAAATCTGGTCGCTTTCTCGTCACGCAATGCGAAGCCGAGGGATTCCGTCGTATCACCTTCTTCGTTGACAGACCTGATGTTATGTCTCTCTACAGGGTAAGGGGAGTGAAAGGAAGAAGCACGAGAGCAAAGAGGATCACGAAAAGGAAAAGCAGCAGAACGACGCAAAAGTAGTAAGCTCAGACAGGGGGCGGGGGGGGAGGGGGGAAAAGGGAGAAGCAGAAAGGGAGATGGAAGAAAGTGAAACAACAGAGTTGAGAAGGAGGCAGGGAGGAAAACAAATCACGTTCGAAGCGTAAGAACAATACCGGCGAGAATCAGCGATTGCTTCCTCGCAGCACCTCTAGAAGCCGCTGAATAGCGAAAAGGCCTGTGTCTTGGGCCGTTGCGCCTAGGAGTAACCGCTGCTGTAGCTTTCTCAGCGTGCCACCCTGCTCTGCGGCGCACGTACGCCTCGTACCACTTCTGCTGCTGCTGCTTCCTTCTTGGCTACTTCGAAGTGTACCGCCGCGAGGCGCTGTGTGCACTGCGCTGCTGCTGCTGCCGCGCCCGTGTAGATACGCAGGGTTCACACACGGGGCACTGCGCGGACTGCGCAGCACTCCTGCTGTTGCCGAGTACGTTATTCTGCGGTGGACGTAGGCCTGGTGCTACCCTGACGACGCTTTTGCGGGCGTCTTATCGGATGCGTGCGCGCGTCGTGCGGCGCTCCGTCCATCCAGTCGCGCTGCTAGCCCTAGAAATGTAGCTACTTCGGGCGCTGATTCTCTGACATTGCTGTTGCTTCCTGCTACAACACTGCCTCGCACCCACCCCTGCTCGGTCGGAGTTCCGGAGCGCTGCTCGCTCCTCTTGATGTCTGCTTGGTTGCTGCGTGTCGCACGTTTGGTGCTTTTGCCGTCCGGTGCACGTACACCCCGTGCTGATGTCGCCACGCGGGTGCGGCTCTTGTTCCGAGTGTCTGTCTCCTATGCACGTTATGGCCTGTAGGCTACGCTGATGCGCGGTGTACGTACACCAGGGAAGTTGCGCGCTGCGTGTGTTCCCAATATTTTGGTGCGCTGTGGTGCCAGAACAGTCACGTGTTCTGCAGGGAGATTTGTAAGTATTTGAAGTCTTTCTGCTTCTGCGGGCCCGCATTGTTTCTTGTTCTTTCTCTGTTTGAGTGACGGTGTGATGTGAAGTATGCATTCAGTCTCCAGAGCAGTATGTCGAAGGGTCTGTAGCAGTCTGCTCTTCTTCGGGTACCCGCCGTATTACTACGCGGGGGTGCACAAGGACTTGACTGCAATTGGCGCCACCCGCTGTAGCTGCTGCCCTCGTCTTGCCGGGGCGTCATCGCTGCTGCTGCTCGGCTCGTCTGCGTCCTGCTGAAAGTCGGCTCCGTTCGCCTGCTGCGGTTGGTGCTGCGCCTCTCGCCCGCGTACTCTCACCGGTCCTACGACTGCTGCTGTTGCTGCTTTCATTGCTGGTGCTGCTGTCATTGCTGCTGCTGCTGCTGTTGCGTTGGCTGTTGCTGTGTACTTGCGGTGCTGTGCTGCTGCCCCCTCTTCCGCTGCTGCTGTGCTGCTGCAGGTGAAGTTGATTGCTGATAAGAAGACTTGTCCGACGCTACTGAGCAACGGCAACCAAATTGAAGCAGGAGTCGTGGAGGGACAGCCCGACAAGCACTACGCCGTTTTCGAAGATCCCTTTCGCAAGCCCTGTTACTTGTTTGCTCTTGTTGCTGGGGAGCTGGCTTCTATCAGTGAAACATTCACTACGTTCGTAAGTCTTCCTTGCAATAAAGACGCGTGCGTATGTCTCTCTGCGAACAGCCATCTCCCTCTGCGCGACTGTTCAGTATGGACATCTCTACATACAGAGAGACGCGTATGTGCGGCGGCGTCCTACACGTGTGTGTAGGTGCTGCGCGCATACGCACACATACGTATGTGTGTGTATGCGTTTATTTAGAATTTTTTGCCTGCACGTCTATCTATGTAATAATCTGTGTATCTCTCTACTACACAAGTCTGTGTAGTAGTGACGCGCTGATGTTCGTGGTGACCGACTCCCCTCAGATTCTGCCGCCCCTTCCAGGAAGTTCACCAATTTCCTTTCTTGCCGCTCCCCCTCCGCGTTTTGTGGGGATGTCTGTGCCTGTGTCTGCACGTGGGCGTGCGTATATATTTACGAAAAATGTGGATAGTCTCTGTACCTACACATATGCACATATGGTGCCACGCGTGCTGCCTCTTAGGCTGCTGAATAAGCAAGCGTCGCTGGGAGTACGTGATTCTTGAGTGCGCGTGCACAGAGAAGGCGGCAGCAGATGTCTCAGAAAGCCAAACTTGTTCTTATTCAGCGATATGGACTGGACCCGCGCGTCGCAGATACCGCTTCTTAACTGACACGTCTACGTGAGCAGTTGTTCTTTGCGCAGCTCTCTACACCCGACGAATATACACGGAGCGGAGCGTTCTTGAAAACATTCCACTCGGCAGCTGCCCTTGTATGTACACACATCTAAAAACAGCAAGAGGTTTTTTGAAATGAGCAGACCTGTCTACAGACACATCGATACACAGACCCCTGCCGATGTCTGGTACAGTTCTACCGTACACACACATCACCTTGGATATATGCGCCTTCATCTATACATACACGCAAACACACCGTGTGCATATATCGTGCATATGTATATGACTTTGTGCGTGTGTGTATCATTCCTCTGGCTCTTGCTGGGCGGACACACATGCAGCGCGGTCGCAAGGTGTTAGTGCGGATTTTCTCGGAGCCACAGGAGAGCGACAAGTTGGAGTGGGCGATGCAGTGCCTGCTGAAGGCGATGAAGTGGGATGAGGAACGCTTCGGGTTAGAGTACGACCTAAATATTTTCAACGTTGTTTGTGCTGCTGACTTCAATATGGGAGCGATGGAAAACAAAAGTCTCAACATCTTCAATTCCGCGGCTCTCCTCGCCCATCCCAAAACCTCAACAGGTACGCACACACAGATGTGTGTATCTCTCGTAAAGGGCTGTATAGGTATATGCACGGCAGTTTCCCTCTTTCTGTGTGTTGGTGTGTCTCTCTCTAAACTCTAGGTGGGTAGATCAGGGCAATTTCTTGCTCCGCGGGTATCCACATATATGCGTGTATAGATGTATGCGTGTGTGTAGTAGGTTTGTGTATGTATCTGTCTCTCCACGTGTACAAGTATGTGTGTGTGGGTCGCAACCGCTGGACGCGTGTGTGTTTATATGTGTGTGTATGTAGGTCTCTTCTCTACGTGCGGGGGGATCCGTATTTGGCCTGTGTATAGACAGGTGTACGCCTTCTTCTTTCTCGTCGCTCGCCCCGACGCTCCAGTAATTATCTTCCCGTCTCTACGTAGCCGCTTAACCAGGTCTTCATTTCTTCTTCACTAAATACTTGCGTACCTGTGGCCTGCGTGTGTCTTCTTGGCATGCGTCAGTGTTTCTGCGTGTTTCCTTGCAGCTTTCCACACTGTCATCTACTGCCTTGTATCCGCCTGTATGTCTCTGTGTCTCTCTGTGTGTGTGGCGTCTCCTTGCACTGCTGCTGCGGCTGTGGCGAACAGATGCAAATTATGAAAGAGTTCTGAGCGTCATCGGCCACGAATATTTCCACAACTGGACGGGAAACCGCGTCACGTGCCGGTAAGACTGTCTGCCGTGTGCTGCTGCGTGTGTGTCTGGGGAAGGAGACGCCTGGGGGACTGCTGCTCCCCTCTTTCACCGCGTCTCTGTATTATTTTGGAGGCGCTGTAGGACAGAGTAAACCTCGATCTCAGGAGTGCGTTGTTCTACTGGCGTCTGTTTTTCCTCCTCTTCGTTCTTCTCGTTTTCTCTCTGCCTGTTTTGCTGCTCTTGTCGCGCTCTCGTTTCCGTTGTCAGGACGAGACGACCGCGCGCGCGTGTGTGTCTTCCTCGTCCTCTGCAGCTGTGTCTCTCCGGCTCTCTGCACGGGAGACAACATTTCTGCAGACCTGCTTGTTGCCCCATCTGTCGCTTTCTCTCGTGCGACGTAAACAGGCGTATTTCTGTCTTTCTTTTCTCGGTTTCTGTAGTAGGTCTGTGCGTGTCTTGCATACCTGCGCATGCGTGTACACACGCGTGTTTCCCTGTCCGTCGCTAATGCACGTCGTTTCCTCTGTCTTTCTCTGGGGAAGCCTTTGCCAGCAGAGCGTGCTTTGCATGTCTCTTTCTCTCTCTGTCTCTTTCGCGACCAGATATGCAGTTCCCTTCCTCCACACGTGGGCAAGGACATGCCTCTCTGCATGCAGGTGTGGCTCATAATGCGTCTGCGCGAGTGTTGTCTATTGCTCGCTGTCGTCTTTGCATTTGCCTGGAGTGTGTCTATATGCTTTTCTGACGTGCTCGGACGCGCGCGTATATGTGGAAGGATCTGGCTCTGTGTGGCCCACACTCGCGCTCTCCCTTTATTCCTGAGGCGGAGGACCGTCTACAAGTGTATGTGCGCAAGGCTAGTTTCTTCTTTAGTAACGGTGTCCGGACGTCGGCGGGTACAGGATCGCCACATACGCACCGGCTTGGTTTTGATCTGAGTCTCCTCTCTTTATCACGCGGCTCACCCTCACAAGTGCGGGTACGTGAAGAGGCCGTGCAGATGAAGAACTCGACAAGTGTCGTGCTCCTGCGCATGCACCGCAGTTCCACAGTCAGGGGGGGAATTGGTGGAATGGCCTTTGGGTGAAACGACTTCTTCCGCTGCCGGCTAACACACAGGACGTCCACAAGATAGTCGCGCTCTGTGCGGCTGCTATCGCGCGGCTGCCGCTGTGGTGCTATCTTGCTGCTGCTGTGTGGTTATCGCACTGGTGCTCTTGTGTGGCTATCGCGAAGCTGCTGCTCTCGTGCTGTTGCGGTAATGCAGCTGCTGTCGCGGTGCTGCGTCTGTTTTGCTATGGTACTGCGCGGGACGTCTACAGGGACTGGTTCCAGCTGACGTTGAAGGAAGGACTGACAGTTTTCCGCGAGCAGCTGTTTTCTGCGGATATGTTCTCGGCTACGGTGAAGCGCATCGAAGATGTGCGGCATCTTCGCGCCAGTCAATTCGTCGAAGATAGCGGGCCGATGGCTCATCCGATCCGGCCAGAAACGTACGTGGCCGTGGACAACTTCTACACTTCCACCGTCTACAGCAAAGGCGCAGAAGTCATTCGCATGTAAGACTAACTTTTTCTTCTCGTTCCTTCCCGATGGCATGCCGTATGCACCACCAGTGTGGCCTCCGCGTCTCCACGGCTTCTCTCGTCCTTCTTCCCTGCATCTGTCGAATTTCTTCTTCTGCGCACCCCCTGGGGCGACAGAAAAGCGACGTCTGTGGGCTGCAGCAAGCCCAAGTGGAGAGGGAGAAAAGCGAACACGTTGCTTTTGTCGTCTGCGGCGCTACACGCTGCTGCTGCTGTTTTCATTCTCTCGGTTTTTGCTCTGAAGATGACGAGGAGACGCGTTAGTTACCGCGTGTCGGGCCGCGCTGCTTGCGTGAGGAGGGGGAACTAGGGGAGGTGCTGCGTCCCGCTGAAGTACTGCGTTTCCCTTGGCCGTTCTCCAACGGGAAAAGCGACTTTTTTGTTTCTTTGCATGTATGTCGCCTCTTCTACAAATCCGTCGGAAGTTTTCGCGGAGGGCATACTGGCAGCCCAAAGTCGTTTTGCCGAAAACGTCGGTGATGGGAGTTGCAGCTGCTTCTGGGAGAGAACTCTCGGTTACGTGCCATAGCGGCGTCCACGACGTGGTGAGGTGGCGGCGACGCCTGCGTGCGTGCGGCGTTTTGATTTTCCGGGAGGGGAGAATGTCCTGGGCATCCCGTTCTTGCCCCATGCCTACACGCGCTTGCCAGCTGCGGAGACGTGGGTCACAGCAGCGATAGCTATTAAAGTGGATTTCCTCGTGGACAGCTGATCTGTCAGTACTGGGAAAGAGCCGTGTGGGTGCTGCTCAGCACAAGCTGTGTGTTGTTAGAGTTTTTCGCATCGAAGATTTTTGGTGTACATTTGTCGTGTGGCGAAGGTGGCGATCCCCACTATTACTACTGCTACCGAGACTCCTCCTCCTCCTCCTACTACTACCGTGTAGCAGTTTTTTGTACATTGCGTGGTGGATTTTTCTTCGCTTCATGCGCACCGTTTTTCGAACGTCCGCTTATTTCTCGTTGGACACGGAGGAACGGTTGCGGAGAAAAATTTCGTGTCCGCTGCTGCGAGGGGATTCTGCACACACACACACACACAGACACAGTTGGCCCCTGAAGATACATAGAAATGACGGGGGGAAGATTCTGGAGAGAGAAGAGGAAAACGCCCGGTGGCAAGAGGAGACGAGTACTGGGTGAACTGCAGGTTGTTGGCTGCCTAGGAAGTTTCTTGTTTGTTCGCTTGTCTCACATCCTCGCTCCAGGAGAGGAAGAGAAAGTCCGACCGTGCTGTTCTCCTTCTCCTTCTTGGCGTCGTCTTTTTTTTCCTCTTTTTCTCCGTCTCTCTCTGCCCTCTGTGGTGCTTTCCATCTCTCTTCGGTTTAGTCGACGTTGTCTGCGTTTCAAGAAACGTCCAGCGGTCTTTGTGTTGTTCTTCTGGCTTTCCTGCGCTGCGTTTTCTTCTGCTTTTTCTCCTCTTGACCCGGCACTTGACCCGCGGTCCTCGCTTCTTTCTTGTTTCCCACGAACAGGTACCACACGCTGCTGGGAGAAAGAGGATTTCGCCGGGGAATGGATCTGTACTTCCACAGACATGACGGACAGGCGGTTACGTGCGACGACTTTAGAAATGCGATGGCCGACGCAAACAACCGGAATCTTAAACAATTTGAACTCTGGTACTCGCAGGCGGGAACCCCACTGCTGGAGGTTGTTGAAGCGACCTGGCTAGGCCCGAAAGAAAACGCGTACACGCTGACGGTGAAACAAAGCACCCCCCCGACTCCCCGGCAACCCCACAAAAAACCGCTCCACATTCCCATCAAATTCGGCCTCATCGGGAAGCAGTCGAAAATGGATCTTCTCTATCCTGCCACTCAGGTAAGAAGGACGACGGGTTTCGTTGTGAGGAAAATGCAGAACGCAGAGGGAAGAAGGGGAAAAGTACGCAGGACGCAACAGGACGACTACAGAAGAAACAGAAAAGAAAAGTGGAACAGGAGGAGGACGGGGAGGGCCGCGAGGAAAAGACAAAGAAAGGGAGGACGCAGAAAGGAGCAGAGAAAGTAGAAGAGACAGTAGACGGAAGAAATTAATCGACAACGGGACAGAGACGAGGGGAAGGCAAGAAAGGCGAACAGAGAAATTGAAGACACGCATGCGTACCCGCACTGAAAGTGAGAATGCGATTTCGACCCTCGTACACTCGCCCGCCACGAGTGGCTAATTTACACGCTGCTGCCCATTTGCTGCAGTAATCTCTAAAACCGGCAAGAAGGTTCTTTTCTCCCGAGTGGACGGTCCACTCTTCTCTAGATCGTATACTGTCGAAACGCAAAAGTATCAGTTCTGTCGCGACAAAGATATATACGTGTGACCCAGGGAGGGGGAGACGCGGAAACAGATTGGTGTCCCTCTTTAAAGGAAATAAATGTTATGATGTTTGGATGAAAAACGGACACAGAGACACATACACCGAGAAAGAGAGAGACAGAAACGAGAACAGCCGTCATTTTGTGTGTAGACTGGTCTTGGCGAACTGCTCGTACACAGGTTTACATACAGAGAAAAAGAGAGAGTAGCGTCGTTTTTTGCGTGTATATATATATATGTATTCGTGTAGTTGAGTCACGGACGGGCAGAGAGATAAGTCTTGTTCTAATTATGTGTAGATTACATATGAATTTTCACCGGCGCACATGTATAAATAGTGAGAGAATACCGTGTGCTGTCTTTCTCTGTGTGTGTGTAGTTGAACCAGACGAACACGTAGAGAGAGTAATGTGTTGAACGTCCGTACTTGTGTGTGTGTACTGTTTTGTTTCCATATTTGTGTATATCCATACCTACACAGATGAGAATAATAATACACTCTTATTTCCGCATTCGTGTGTAGTGCGTCTGTTAAGAAGCGCACACGGTAACGTAGCTGTTTGAGCTTCTTCGCATGAGTAGAACACTCCCCCCGACGCCCATCGCTGAGGCGCGTCTCGTCTCGGCTTCGTGAGTGGGACGCGGCTGCAGCGCGTATGTCTGTGGCCGGCGCATAATGAAGCGACGCCGCGTGCGAACAAGAAAGCAGCGACCTGTTTGTCTGCATTTTGACAGGTGCTGGAGCTCACTTCTGAACAGCAGACATTCGTGATATCGGGAGTGAAAGAGGACTGCGTGCTGTCTTTCCTACGAGATTTTTCGGCACCGGTAAAAGTGAAGTATCCGGCGCAGACGGAAGAAGAAATCGCCTTCTTGATGGGCTTCGACTCCGACGGCTTCTCCAAGTGGCAAGCGGCCTACACTCTCGCGTCAAAAATTCTCGGAGCCCGAGCCGTGCTAAAGCGCGACAAGAAAGACACCGAAGAGTTCCCCCCCCTCCCCAAAATTTACGTTGACGCTTTTAAGGCGACGCTTCTCGACACTGGCAAAGACAGGTCTATCCAGGTCGGTGACTCAGGAGCGCCAGCTGTCCAGCAAAAGAGCGGGCACTTGCAGAGACTGCAGAGAGAGAGAGACAGAGACAGAGAGAAATACACACACATGGTGAAGAAGGCGATAGAGGGGCGGGTGGCTGTGCGGCCCAGCAGGACTGCGCGCGGTACACTGCGGTATGTGCCGTGCGTCCGATGGTGTATGACGAGGTGGACGTAGGTACACGCGTGCACACACAGGCAGGGACAGTAGCAGACCCAGAAGGAATGTCAAGTGTATCTAAAGACCGATGCGCGCAATTTCAGCATCTGTCATTTTCCGTGCTGGTCGTTTCCTCGAGCGTTTCTTCTGCTCCGCTCTTTGTTTCTGCCTCTCTGTATATAGGTGACGTAGATGCGGGGGCGCAGAGGTGAGGAGAGACAGATAGATTTGCTGCAGCACGTACGAACGTTGATAGATGTGCGCCGTTACCTTTTCAAAAGGGGCACTGCTGAAGATAAAAGAAGACAGGGCGGGATAAAAGGGGGAGGTACAGAAGAAGTCGGACTGAAGAAAATGCTGCATTTATACACAAGTGCATACGTGCAGTAAGGAGACACACGCTACAAACAGAGAGGAACGTGTGTAGAGAAACACGTGTGTATTACTGCGCATTCAGTGGTGTGTATATATATCTTGTGTAGAGGCAGTAAAGGAGAAGTAGAAAGAGTCATTTAAAGGAAGTAAATACAGAGCAGCTGCAGCAAGACCAGAAAAGACCTGACGTTCCGTTCTCCTGTCCCTCCGAGCAAGAAAAAAAAGTCCGGGGCCGTGTTTTTGATGTAGACAGACAGAGGCCCCCCACTTGCATATGACGTGGCTTTCCACTAGGCAGAGAGAGGAGGGCGGGGAAGAAAGAGGAGGCCAGGACCGGGAGGAAAGGTGAGTGTGGAAAACGCGTGGACATAGGGCTGGGGGAGAGAGAGCGGCAACGAAAGCATGCGAGGGGCGAGGGAAGCAGCGTGAGGGAAGGGCAGCACGAGGAAGGAAGAAGACAAAAAAAAAAAACCGGTGCAGCACAGTAGCAGCAGAGACAGGAAGAGCAGCAGCCGAAGCAGCAGCAGTTGAGACGCCGGAGGCGACCAAATACGCAGCGGCAGCCGGTGCACGGCAGAAAGAGGAGGTGGCGGTTGTGTGCTTCAGCAGCGTCTCCGAGAAACAGCAGCTGGAGCAGGAGATCGGCGCAACGCTTCAGCAGCAGCACCAGCGATAGAGAAAGGAATAGACGCGGTCAGTTGGTGCTGCCCTCTGCGTCTGCACGGGTTGGTAGCGCCTCTGTTGTTTTTATTTACTACAGTCGGCTTCACATGAATTCCCTCGTCTTTCCTCCTTCACTCCTGTCTTTTTTTTTATCTACCTCTTCCTTCGTTTCCTCTCTTGCTTCTCACGAAGCTCTCTGTGTTGAGTTGCGCAGCTGCTCCTCTTATATTGGCGTCGTCTGCGTCACTGTGTTCCGTCTTTTTGCATCCTTGTTGAGTCTCCTCGTAGGCCGCTTTTCAACTCATAGACGTTTCAGAATTCTTCTGCTTCTTCTTCCTGATTTCTCGTTTTCTGCCGTCGGTGCTGCCTCTCCCCTTGTCTCCTTGCTCCTTCCCCGAACGGAACGAGCGTGCGTCACCATCGCCCTGGAGAACTATAACTACTTTGAAAAAGGTCACACATTTCCACACGGACGTGGTTCTCCTGTTACTCTCCTGCGGATTTTTTCCCTTCGTTCCTCAGTGGATCACCTCCCGTTTCAACATCCTTGTTGCCGTCCTGCCGTGTTGCTCTCCTGCCGCCTTGCCCTTCTCTCGTGTCGGCGCGTCAGGGACTTTTTTCGCTTTTTTTTCCCCTCTCTGTGCTTCTGAAGGGGTGTTGTCCTTGCTTGCTTCCTTTTTTCTTCCTTCCGTCTACAGGCTTACGCGCTGCGTCTTCCTGATATGGACGGACTGGCGCAGGATATGGATCCTATCGACCCGGACGCCTTGTACGCAGCAACAGAGTCTGTACGGAAGGAACTGAACAGGCTCCTGCATGACGACTTGCTGCGGGTCTATGAGTCGCTGTCTCCGCCGGCAACGGAAATAGGGGAGATACGCGACCAGCACGCTGTAGCGAGGTGAGGAGAACAACTTGTTTTTTTTTCGGCGCTGCTGCTGTCGAAGAAGACCTGTTGTGATGAGCTTAGACGCTGAGACAGAGAAAAAGAGAGGGCCACTGCGACTCTAGACGGTTGCATCTGAGGCGTCGAGAGGGAGGGGGTCTCAGGAAACGACCGAACGTGCTGCGTTGCTCCTGCTGACGCCGCAGTGGACGCTGGTATGTGCTGCGCTGCCGTCAGGACGAAGAAAGCAGGGACTGCTGCTCGGGCTGCCGCGGCCGTCCGCGCGGCCGCTGCCGCTGCCGATACAGGGAGACATGCTGCCGCTGTGACTCCTTTCTCTTGCTGTGCTCAACGCTGTTACCGCTGAGAGGGAAGACCCTGCTGCTGCTGGTGTAGGACAGAAAGGTTCGAGTGCTGCTGCCGTTGCTGCTGCTGCGGAGAAGACGGGACACAACACGAGAGAAACGATGCTGTACATGTTGCTGCTGAGTCGACGGCAGAACGCCGGTAGCTTTATGTGCAAAAACATTAGCAGGAGCCCTGCTGTGCTAGCTATTTGGAGGAGATGCGAGCGGGATGCGTGGAGCTGTTGTCTGGTTTTGTAGAGAGCGTAAGGAACTACGCCGTAGATACATAGAGTTGTGAAACTCCGTACGTATTACACAAATGTGTATACACGCACAAATTTTCGTTTCGTTGCACACACACGCTTTTCACGTGTGCGCCCGTAAGTAAGTATGCGACTGGTTATCTTGGTTTTAGGGAATTATTTTGAAATGACCACTGAGGAGATACTCTGGAGCTTCATATTCCCAGCGACACCATGCATGTGGCGCTTTTTCGTGATACCTGTGTGTATAGGGATGTATATGTATAACATATATTTTTCTACATATGTGTATAGAGGTATATCTGTACGTACAGTGTACATACCTATATGCGTATATTCACATGTGTATGCAGTTGCACTATTGCTCGGGGAGAGGAAGAATGCCGCCGCTGGAGAGTGAGGTCAGCAGCGACAGGTTTAAGCTTCGTGATCTTTGCCTTGAAAGACGGTTTAGGTCTTTTCGTGGTGCACTTCCTTTGCAAGTGCGAAGACTGTTGTTGTTCTTTCCGCTTACTCGCCGTCGTCGGCAGCAGCACAATTATTGTGTCTGCGTGTATCTTCTGTAAGTTGTGAGTGTGCACGAGTACGTGCTTAACTCTCTACATATATACAATTTATATGTTTCTACACGTATGAGTATACTCTTTTATCTGTGAGCTACAGTGCAGTGTACACGTGCGTACACGGCGGGACTCTTAAAAAATAAGGATGGAGGTGTAAGTACTACTTTGCGTGAAGGCGGGAGGCAGATCTATGGGAAACTGCGAACTGTTGTCTATTGGTGCTGCTCTTCGCGTCTGCAGACGACGGTTCCGCAATGTGCTCCTGTATTTCCTGACGGGGGAGAAAGACGAAGCAGCTGCAAAGCTTGCAATGAAGCACTTTACGGAAGCGAAAGGCATGACGGATCGCTTTGCCGCTCTTGCTGTTCTAGTGGATTTTGAACGACCCGAGAAACAAGAAGCCCTCGATATCTTCTACAGAGATTCTGAAGGTAGGCCACAAGTAGCTCGTGCGTGTGCTGCACAGGGCGGCACTTTTAGAAATGCCCGTTGTACGTAGAAGGTACAGGGGACAAGGAAGAGACACACGGAGATTTGAACTTTTCGTGGAGGAGACGGTAAATGCACCGTCGTATTACGTAACAGTTCTCTTCAAGCGTATATACCTGTACACATACGGAGCGTGCTGCCTACATGTATAGTATAACTGTATCTGGCTGCTGACGTACATATGACACGTATATATTTATATGCACTGGTGGAATTGCGTGGTGCCCCGTTGGCCTCGTATAAGTCCTTTATACAGTTCTCGCGTTGCATGTGTCTCTGGTATCGTACGTCCGCTACAATCTGCTGAAGCAAACCCGCGTTTTTGGTCCTTGTTTCTTTTCACATAAAATAGTCATCTTCACCCGCATGTGCTTTTTTTCCCTCTTTGCTGCCGTATTTGCCTCGCCTGCTTCTTCATGATTTCTTTTAAATTGCATGTGTGTAGATATGTCTTCTCTATACCACTACTGCGGCCAGCACTCTTGCTTGGCTGCTACTGTTAGCCCTATTAATACTGTCGCCCATACTAGATCTGCGTGCGAGTGACGTTGAGCCTTCTCGCTTTTTGATTGTGTCCGTACCTTGTCTCTTGAAATCAGCCTTTTTAGTTCAACTGCCGGTGTTGTTGACTTGTTAAGCATATCGCACTATCTCTTGGAGGACGTTCCCACACGTGTATTCTATGTTTAAACTTTTTTGCGGTACCGCTCCGTGCTGAGTGGCTTTTCTCATGATGTACAGCTGCGGTTCCCCCAACTTCCGGTTTTTGTAACTAGGTTCCATAATTGTTCTTCTCCCGCGGTGCCCCTCCCCTGTTCCCTCTCTCCTGTTCTCAGGCAATCCCCTCGTGCTGAACAAGTGGTTTGCGTTGCAAGCGATGTCTGAGTGTTCAGACACCATAGAGGTGGTTCGGAAGCTGCAGTCGCACCCCGACTTTACGTGGACGAATCCTAATCGTTTGCGCGCGTTGATGTTTACATTTTCCCGCGGCACGCAGTTTCACAACCTTAATGGAAAAGGGTATAGTTTGATGGCTGACTGCGTACTGAAAGTTGATCAATTCAACCCCCAGGTTGCTGCCCACGCCGTAGGAGCTTTTGTACAGTGGAGGAAATACGATGAGAAGAGGCAACAGCTGATGCTGGAGCAGCTACGTCGCATTCGTGACACTCCTGGCCTTTCTCCTGATACAAAAGAGATTGTGGATAAGGCTCTGACTGAAGACCCGGCTTTGACGCGCAGCAAGAGTACAGAGAAGCCGGAAGAGACTAAAGAAAAAGAGGAAGACGGATCACACAGTAAACAAGAGTAACACGCACGCACCTCAGTCTCCCTGAAAAGATAAACGGGAGCGCAAAATTGTGGCTATTTCTGCACGCACCAGGACAACAACGAGGACCGTAGGAAGGCACAATACCTACAAGAAGAGCACGAACAAGTCTTCATGAAACACGAGCAGTGAACGAAGAAGCGCGCGAACGATAGCATTCAGCAGCAGTGCAAAACAGTGCAATACTTGTAGGCAGCTGTGCGACCGGCTCTGGCCATCATTTAGACATTGTTAGCTTCTCAATTCAATCGCTTCATCTCCAGTAGCGAAAGTGCTAGAACTCACAGCAGAACAAAGTAGAGCACACAGGGTATGGGACATGTGCGGAAGTTTACCGAGGAAGAAGCGAGGAAAGATATTTTCCTAAGACAGGAGAACACTCGTGTAGTCGAACAAGGCGCCTGAGCAGCAGCGAGGTCAGAGGCGTGTAAAACAGCCAAGGGACACGGTGGACACAGGGAGGCGAGACACGTGGAGATAGAGGAGGAGTGGTGAGAACTACAAGAGGGGGCTGCGGGCTGAAGGGCAGGTAAAATGGAACATAGGTTCAAGGAATACGGCAAAGAATGCGAGACTTTAGCCACGCTGTACGCATCAAAAAAGGTCAGGAAGCGGAAGGAACGGAAAGATGGAGGGAACGACAAATTCGTTGCCGATAAAAACAGCATTCTGTATCGTGCATCATCTGAATTTGTATAGGCAAATGTCGAAGTGGGGCAGTGATGCGATGTGGACATCTGTACAGATCCCCATTGATCCGGAACTGTCCAGGTGTTGCTTGCCCGTACAAAAATGTGTAAACTTCGTGTATAAGCACGCCTTGACGTCATGCGAGCATTGCGCACTTCGTAAAACACAGTGTCCAATTATGCCGTACCAACAATCCACCAGTGCACACTTTCACGCGTGTGTGTACAAACAACATACTGTACACGTGGTCATGAAAATGCTTTTGCTGTCTACGAAAAGAAAACCCGAAGCGCCCTTTGGAACAAGGGCTTGGTTATCTGCGCTCCAGCGGGTTCCACCCCCTGCACTGGACGAAGGATCGAAAGTCGTCTTGTGATGAGTGTTGAGAATCGGCCTTTGTGAAGAGTGTGTAGCGTGGAGGAATTGCCCGTCATCAGCGTCACCCACCACTTACGATCATACGGGCGACGAAAAGCAGCTGTTCAAGGAGGGAGTCACTAAACATATCTGTCGTCCGCAGACCACGAACGCTGCTCTGCAGCTGAGCGAGCCGCGGCCGTAGGCGATATGCAGCAGGTTGCCTGCCGTTCATTCCTATTCCCCGTACAGGTGAATGGGCGGCGTAGGTGCCCCCCCCTCAGTAAAGTTTGCAGGATGTTTGGAAAATTCGCGCACAGCCGCACACGGAAGGAGCTGTGGCAGGGGGCAGGGAGGCAGAGCAGAAAACAAGTACTGATAGGTGCGTGGGACGAAAAGCCGTAAAGTAGTAGTGGCAAGAGGAAGGATCAGAGAGCATCGTCTTCGAAGAGGTAGTCGAAAGGAAGCAGTAATCACTGTACAGTGTAGTCGCGGGTGACAGCGGTGCAACGTCACAGATATACATATATATATATATATACATATCCGCTTTTGCTTTAAAGGTACGGGAAGAACGAGGAAAGCTGACGAGGAGGGGACGGACCAGTGAGAATTCTTGACACCTGTGTGTAACGTGGTTTCATCGCGTGGTAGCTACTCGAAAGTGGATGCGTTTCTACTGGGGACACGGGCATCAAAACGAACAAACAAGGGGCGGGGTGAAACTGTTGAGAAAAGTCGTAATAAAGATGCCAAGGAAGCGAAAGAAACTGCCTACAGGAACACGTGCACATGGGCGGAAGGCACAAGCAAACCTGTACGCACGCATAAAGAGGAGCCTTAGGATTGCCGCGTAAGCAAGTTGGTGAACATGCTCCCAGATGCGATGCCGCCGCTTAGGCGGAATCAAAGTGGTTGAATAGACTGCGCCCGGAAGAGGAAATCTTCGATAGTGGTGTCCTGTAGAATGAAAAGGAATGTGATGTGAGATAAAGCATCGTACCCTTTATTACAGGCAGTAATTGTGCGTGGGATACTGATGAAACTACCTCGTCCCAACTTGCCAAGGAACACTCTGGCTAGGTGTCAGTTCATGGCACTGCCGCATAAACGTAGGTGGAAGGTAAGTGCTGCAGTCCAGACACTACAACTGGCCAGATGCTGCTGGAACCCAAACTTGGTTTGTGGAAAGTGAACGCTGCAATTCGACGTCAGTAGGATCCGGTGGTGCATGTATACTGCCTGGAGGTGGTGCCGTTGACGGCGCCCAAATATTGACATGTGTATAGTACCCCCATTAGCCGCTTTACACATACACTGCAATTTGCTGAGCGCATGGCAAAAGAGGTGAACTGAGATCCTTCCCCCTGATCAGCCTGTGGCGGCGTTCTAAGCGCATCCCACAACTATATACACTAAGTGTGCAATTTGATTGGTGTGCCGCATGGGTCGGCCCCTACAGTGTAATGTGGCTTGCGGGACCCTACCGGTACTAGCAAATGACTCGCCTTGCTACAGTGTGCCAGAGGTTCTGTGCGCTGTGTGTGCTGGCCACGCACAAGAAGTGAGAGATTACACCGCAGGAATATGGAATATCCGCAACCGACTCGACTTCTTACACTGTGCAGGAGGCTCCGGGTCCTCTGTGTGCTGAACGTACATGAGACGCCGTGTTCACAACAATTAACAGCATCCCATTGCACTGAAAGCAATTTCATTCTGTTCCGTATGCACGCTCCAGCTTACCGACGGTGTCGCCAAACTCTACCAGCGTTCTTACGCGTTGCGGGGTGCAAGCACTGCCGTTTGCGTACACCTATTGCATACTGGCACAATAACTGACGGCACCATGACGTGCTGCAGTTGCACCGCGTATGGATTGCAGTGCGCTCAACTCAGAGCAGCATTCCCTCGGCAGGTAGGACAACTCTGTCGAAGTTGATCCTTTCTACCGTCTAAACCCAATCATTTTTCTAGAATTCTCCATGCCGTGTGTACCTTGCAACATACCTGCCTTCAGGCCTAGAACTCGTCAACAGCAACATTTGCTTGGCGTGTGAGGGCGCCATCCGCTGCCGTACGGGTTAGTGGTGCTTCTCTGGAGCAGGGGGACGTCTTTTATCAACAGCTGCACGTCAGCGTCAGCACGTACGGCGTGTGACTACCGGCTTGCATTCAGGAATTCGTCCGTACGTCGAACGTAAGAGGCGCGTCGAACTTGCACTTCCGAGACTTTACCAGCAGACGGCTCTCGCTGCCGTATTCAGCAGGGTACTCAGACAGCCTGCGTGCGAAGGGCCTTTAATGTGATTGCCGTCTCCGTTCCCTGTTGCGCTCTCGCCGCACGCGCTTCTGCTAGGAACTTACGAAACCCATGGATGGCTTCGTGATGCATTTTCAGAATATAGGATACGAGAGTCTCAATGTGTTCTTCCGTAGATCTACCCTCACACACGGCACACACAAACCGGTTCAGACAGCCACCCTCAATCAGCCCCATCTAGGTACCGCGAACATCCATCCGGATATACTTGCACACGTGCACGTTTGGCGGTACACAAATAGTGTCCTTGAGGTGTACAGTGATGTCAAAGACGCCACAGACGTACGTAAATATCCCGTATCTTTACCCTATTACGTAGTTATGTACACACGCGTTTCCTGTGCGGGCTTATAGACCATCCGGCGTGATGATGGTAAAATCTCCATACTGCATTTCTTCCTTGTCAGCAAGCGTTAGCACCGCCAAATGGACGACATCATCACAAAGGACTGTGCCCTGAAGTTACGCTGTTTCACTGACAGAAGTACGTGGCAATCTGGCGGGCTTGATGAACGCTTTCCCGGCAGTTCATGCCGTTGTAGTGTCTTCTACAGCCTGTGTAGCGTTCTTTTCCTTGAACAACTGTGCTACAACAAACAACCACAAGCAGCTAGTTAGTGAGGGGCCAACTACAGCAGTAGTAGTACTCCTATTGCATCGCGACAACAGCAACAGCAGAAGTGTTCCGTGTAGTGGCATTAGAATCGCCTTCAGCAGCAGCGTTGGTGCCGCAGGTGCACCAGTGTCGTTTTATTCACCAGCGCCACCATCGGCATTCACTGTTGCTGGGACGGTGTTCTTCCTTTTGCACTGCAGTTATGATACGGTTACTGCGAAGGACAGATGCAGCAGCATGTGCGCTCACAAATGCCGCAGCGGGAGCAGGGACGCTGCGCTGGGAGAAGAGTATACCAGAAGGGTAAGTATTTCGCTGCAGGCCAGCGCACTAGCGTCCTCTCATAGGTGTGCTGCCGCTCTCTCACTCTCAGGGTGGCTGTAGTGCTGCTGCTTCTACTGCTGATGCGCTCCTCCGCCTCTTCTCGCACAGGGGGTCTTTCGGCCCCTGTTGCCGGTACTGCTTCTGCACCGTACCTGCTGCTCACACTCTAGTGGAACTGCTCTCCCGCTTCTGGACAGAGCTTGCCCAGGCCGCATTTTCCCTTCGTCTTGTGTGCTGCCGAGGCTCTGGTGGTAATCACGGTGATACCGTGATTACTGTGCTACAGAAGTTGTTCAGTACGGCAGTATTTCCACAACGGCTGTTGATGCTGTCCCGGGAGGTGTCGCGGCTCTCCCTGCTTCTGCTCTCACTGCAGTTGCTGCTGCCGCCGTCACGGTGTGTTGCAGGTGGTATTTCTGCTGTTGCTGCACCTGCTCGTGCTGCTTCGGTTGCTGCTGCTGTGGGAACTGCGCGTGCTTTGTGGCGCGGCGCACTGCATGCTTGAGCCGCTGCCGCTTCCAGCTGTCCGGGCGTTCCTTTTTTCAGCTGCTGAAGGCGTACACTGCAGCAGCAGCCGCGGCAGCCGCAGGAGCAGCAGTAGCTGCAGCAAGCAGCAGCAGCAGCAGCACCGCCTGCAATGTTTTGGGAACATTTATGCGCGTATGATCTTGCACTAAGACGCGCCTGTACGCGTGTTTTCCTGTTCTCTTCTTACTCCATCCTCTCCCTCTTCTTCTCTGTGCTGCAGGACTCCAAACTGTCCTCACTCGGTTGCTGTGCCTTCGGAGCGACACCTGCGCAGCACTGTCGAATTCTCCACATCTGGCTTCTCTTCGAGCATCTCCGCTCTGCATCAAAGAAAAAGCCGGTATTCTGCTCTTATGCTGTTGCTTCCTACGGAATGCAAGCGGCTCGACCCTCCGCCAGCTGGTCTCCCACCCCCAGGCACCAGCTTCTGCCCCTGCTGCTGAGCAACTCCTGCCGCAGCGCTGCCGCGCTGCGTTGTCACACCACTTGCGCGCAGCAGGGGCCACCATTTTGCAGCAGCATCTACGTTTGTGGAGCAGCTGCTCGCTAAAGCTCCGCAGGAGCAGCTGCACCGTTGTTGTTCTCGTTCCAGCGGTAGCAGCGGGGGCAGTTCCAGCCGCCTCGTCGTTTGAACAGGAGCAGTAGTTGCCATGTTGCGGAGCACACCACCTACAAACAACACTGTTGTTCGGTGTGAATGCTGGCCTGCTGCAGCCGGTGAAAGCCGGCAACGACCCGTCGTTGTTCACGTCTCCCTGCCGTGCCAGTGTGGGCCAGCTGCTGCCGGCGGCAGAACGTCCCGCGTTGCTGCTGTTGCTGCCGCACTCGGGCAGGGGTGTCCTTTCTGAGCCGGCTGTGCAGGACATTGGTTTTCTGCTTTCCCGTATGAGAAGGCAGCAGCCGCTGCAGCAGGTAGTGTCCGCTGCAGTGGTATACGCATGCACGCGCACGCGCGACAGCAACAGCGACAGCACGGCACGGCGGCCACCCGTAAGCGGCCACAGGTAGGGGCGGAGGGAACAAGGAACCGTTGACTAGGTAAGCGTCGGCCCGGAGGCAGGAGCGACAGGAGCTGCCGTCGCAGGAACACCAGGAGCAACACCTCGATCAGCACCGCAGCGGCGACAACACGTTCAGCAACATGTTTTGAAGCCTGGGGTGTAAGCCTTGCTTTCTCCAAAGAGGCTGCTAGATTCGCTGACGTTACGATTCTCTGCGCGACACCGGCAAGTCGTGCTCCGCGCGTTCTCTCACGGAAGCTGTATGTAGAGAGACGCATATGCATGTGTATATATATGCATGTGTATAGATACTGTCAGCTTGCTTCCTCTCCCAGGCAAACCCCACGGCAGCGTCGTGGTTGCAGGAGGAGCAGAAAGGCTGCGGCTCAATCTCGTCAGACGCCTGTGTCTGCTGGGGTGCCGCCAGGGCAGCGGTGGCAATGGGCTGGACGTCTGCTTCTCGTCCTGCAGTTTCTCGTGCCAGGTCTGCTGCCAGCACATCTCTCCTTTCCGCACCGCCTATGGATAGCGCGGTCCCGGGGGCATCTGCTGCGCAGTTCTTCGCGATTCGTCGCACCGCAGGACCTGCGCTCACGACGATGACAAGCTACTCTGTGTGTAACGCTGGTGCGGCGTCCCTATGACTACTATTATTATCCCTGGGGGTATTTGTTGGGGTGTTCGAGCTGCAGCAGCTGCTGCTTGGGAGGGGGTGAAAGGGAGGCACTGCTTCTTCTCAGCGGCTGCTGTGAGAACTTCTTCTTTCTGGCGAGCTGTCGTAGGTCCTCTGCGCCTCTTCTCTTGCGTCCCGTCGTCGTCCTCCTGCGTTACAAGCGGTGCTCGCGCTGCCGCCGCTGCCGCTGCTGCTGCTTCCATGCTTGATTTGGCTTGCCGCGACAGCTGCAGCTGATGTGTAAGTCTGTTTCTTCCTCGCTGCTGCGCGCTAGGACTACTGCTGCTGCTGCTCTCTGCCTCGCTTCTGCCGCCGCTACAGAAGACTGCGGATATGCTGCTGCATGAATGCCGCTGCACCGCTGTGGGGGGGGTCAGGATGGCTGCGCAAAATTGGTGCAGAGAGACTATCGCTCAACGGACGATTTCGGCAGCGGCAGCGCCTGCAGCAGTAGCCTCAACAACAGCAGCGTCGTCTTCCTCTCCAGCAGCATCAGCCGAAGCAGCAGCAGCGGCACGTGCGTCAACGCCAGCAGTTCATTACTGGGAGGGGGGCACACGGCTGTCGAACGTCTCGGCACGCGTCCACAAACAGGAAGTGCAGCAGCAGCGCCACCGGCAACACACAAGACAGAAGCAGCCGCACCAGGGCAGCAACTGCGTTTCCTGCCGACGGAGCAGCAGTAGTGTTGGTGGTGGCAGAAGCAGCAGGAACAGCAGCAAACGCTTTGTTTTCCGACCCCTCGTACCCAGCGGAGAGCACTACGACGGCATTCCCGTCACTCTTAGCGGTAGCTCGAACAGCAGCAGCAACAGAGACAGGGAAACTGTCAGCAGGCGCTGTTGCAGCAGCAGGTCCTGACCACCTGCAGACTGCCCTTCATACATTCGTGCCGATGAAGAAACAGCAGCAGCAGCCGGACGAGAGTGGGAGCCGCGGCGTCGTGTCGCTCTCTCCGTTCTTCCCAAGCCGCAGCGCTTCAGGCAGCAGCTGCTGGTGACTTGTGAGGTGAATTTGTGTGTGTTTCGTTCGCTGCCGTCTCCCGTCCCGTCGCGTCTCGTTTCTCACCTGTCTTTTTCTCTGCTTTCGTTCTCGTGCAGCACCACTGCTACCGCCCCACTGGTGATGTGGCTGCTGCTCTGGCTGCTGCTCTTCGTAGGAGCCCCGTCGTATTTCTACTGCTGCCATCTGGTCCATCCTCCTCCTGCGGCCGCCGTGCTTTCCCCCGCGCGACTGGCCGCACAGCACTGTCTTGAGGATACGTTTACGTGAAGTCGGTCTCTACGTATCTGTGCCACAAAGTAACTACTAGGTGTGTGATTCTCTCTTCCTCTTTATAGAGCTCCTTTATGTAAAGGTTTACAGTCTAGTGTACCTGTACCTACGTTACATTTTCCCTTTATTTATATATTCACATGTCCCAGGACTCTCCTCGGGGACTAGTATACCGCGTCTGTATCACGTGCGTATCTGGGCCTACGATACTCCGCACACGTGTGTCCCCCTGCATCCGTCGGTGCTGCATCTGCTGCTGCTGCTGCTGTTCATGAGTGAGTATCATCCTGGTATAGTCTTGACGCGACACAGCGCGGAGAGCAGCAGCAGGAATTGCACAGCAGCAGGAGAGGACTAGAAGCGGCTGCAAGCGCGGCAACAACGCGTTTCTCTGCGACCGTCGCGCGGCAGAAGCATCAGCAGCAGCCTCAGGTTCCACAGAAGAGCAGCATGGGGGATGTTGCAGCCGCGGAGTACAAGCGTCAGAAGCAGCGACTTGCGGATGGGCAGCAGCAGAAGCGCCGGAACGAGAAATCATCAGAAGCTTCTCAGTAGCAGCAGCACCGACGGGAAGGATGTGCAGCACACGCAGGTGCAGCAGCAGAAGCGGCAGCAAGGCCACACGTGTTGTCTCCGTCGACCAGGAGCAGCAGCAGCCGTAAGACGACTGCCCTCTTCCATCTCTCCGCAGGGCTGCTGCCTCTTCTTGTGTCGCAAACGGCTGTGTGTCTTGCATTTTTTCTGTTTCTGTTTTCCTCTCAACTCTGCAGTGACGTAACGCAGCACCAATTTTAAGAGCAGCGGCAGCTGAAGCGGCAGGCGTCACGGCAGCGCGGACCTCTGCGCGCGCGACAGCGACTGCAACAGCAGCAGCAGCAACAGCAGGAGCGACAAGAGGGAGAGCAGCCGACGCGCGGCAAGGCTGTCCTTCCCGCGCGATTTTAGTGACGGCAGACGCGGCTGCGACCGTAGCAACTGCACAAGAGCAGCAGCGTCTGTCGCAGCGCCTTCGCAACGGCAGCACCAGCGGTGCCAGAAAGGTGTGAACCTGTCTCTTCCCAGCAGCAGCAGCAACAGCAACCGGAGCGCGACAGCGAGTGCAATACGAGAAAGTACCGTCTTGACGGGCACGCGTGGCTGCTGCGTCGCACGTCCCGCGGGATCCCACCGTGTGCGTTGCAAGCCGACGTCTTCTTCTCGTCCCCTGTACTGAAGTATTCTCCCCTTCTCCTGCCCCGTTCGCTTTTCCCTTTCCCGAGCGACAAAGGCGGGGCATTATCGCACGCCGGCATACCACAAGATGCCTTACCTGCGGCAAAACAGTAAGCGGCTGCAGCGCAGTTGTCCACCTGCGTCTCTATACAAAGCAGTGCATACAGGAGCACTCTAGAGACCTATGTATATATATCCTGTATATTTTTACACATTCACTCGCATGCAGAGCATTGTGTGTGTGTGTGTGTGTGCGTGTCTCGTCTCCTCTGCCCGTTTGGCGGCGTGCGCTTCTGCCTGCCTTTGTGCCCGCCTGCCTTTCCAGGCCTCCGTCTCCGTATCTCCTCGCCGTCTGCGTGTATGTAGAGTCGTCTATACGTGGCGAAATCTGGACCATCGCGGTGTACGTACACCGGCGAACACACGCGGACAGCGTCACTAACACGCGTGTCTCCGTGTCTCCCTGTACGGGTGTGTGAACCGGTCTCACGCCTGAGTGAGTACACCGGAGTCCCTCGCCTCGTCTCTGTATATATACTGACAACCACGCACCTGGCGCCATACATGTACATGCATATATATATGTATACGTTTGTATATCCGAATATACGTGTCGGGCCATACATACACACATTCATTTATAGGTCGATTCACATGTACATGTAGACCCATATATATACATGTTCGTGCATATATTTATATGGAAATACATGTGCGTCGACGTGTTACTCACGTGTGATCGTCTACTATATACGCGTATCTCCTTCGTCTGACGCAGCTCACTTCTACGTGAGCAGCTGTGTATCGC
Source organism: Sarcocystis neurona (assembly GCA_000727475.1). NCBI lineage: Eukaryota > Apicomplexa > Conoidasida > Eucoccidiorida > Sarcocystidae > Sarcocystis > Sarcocystis neurona. The sequence goes on along the minus strand of KL647291.1, from coordinate 1,223,459 downwards.
GGAGCACCAGCGTGCTGTTGTGCCCCTGCGCTTGCGCGACTCCTGGATGGTGGAAGTTGGTTGTCTCGCTGGGCCAGTCAGCAGACGCAGGTGTAGTGACACCCGAGTTCTTCGATACACCTCGGCGCAGGGTGTGGCTGCAGCCACTTGGCAGGTGGTGTGTGTATCGACACTTCTTTTGTTCGCCGTGGGGCCGCGGCCGCGGGAAGTGCTGCTGAAGAAGAGAAGACGGTGCGGCTGCTTCCTCTGCTGCCGCGCAGTCGGGGACTGCTGGACACGCCAGCGACGGGGAACGGCCGCTGCTGCTCTCCGGAGGCGTTCCCAGCTCGAATACAGACATACATATCCATACATATATATTTGTATATATACGTGCGTGTCTGTGTGCGTGCATGCCTATATACGCATACGTATATACACACGCATGTATATGTACAGGTAGACGTACGTAAGCATACAAAGGTGCACACGTACATATCCCTGCAGACGCGTAGGTATATATATTTCTCCTGACATGTGTGTATATATTGTGTGTGTGGTCGTCACGGCCTCCCGTCCCTTTGTCTTCTTCTTCGCGATCGGCGGAAGAGTGGGCCCTGGTGAGTTTTTCGGAGTTCTGCGTGAAGGCCGCTAGAGAGGACACGCTCCTGCCGCCGGATTTCTCCTCCCACGGCCGTGTCGTGGGCGCTACGTGTTACGTACGTATGGGTACGTACGCGAATGTTGGTGCAGTGTATTAACTGCTGCATGTCTGAAGTGGTGTGGGACTGCTGCTTGGCCTTTGCTGTTGCAGCGACACTGCCGTGCGCGTCGTTTTCTGCTGCGAAGAGTCGGAGAGCAGGAGGCACCCTGCACCAGCAGCAGCAGCAGCACCGTCGTGTGCTCTTCCCACACTGACGTCTCGCCAGCGTCGGAGTGTCACGCAGCTGCTGTGGCTGCTGCCGGCGGAGAGGGGGCTGCCGCTCTTCCCTGGACCCGCAGCTTCGAGGTTGTGCTGCGCCTGCTGCAGGTGCGCGCGGCAGTGGCCATTCTTCACGCGCGTTCCTTCACACTCTTGATCGATTTCCCCACCATCCGGTCCACGCCCGTCATCCTTTCCTCCCACTTCTTCCCTCGTCGTCCTGCTGCCCCGCACTTTATTTTAGGCCGTTGCGGCTGCCGGAGAGAACAAGCAGCGGTCGGAGGGAGACTCAGTCTCTGGGCAGCAGCTGCAGCAAGGGAGCAGCTGCAGCAGGACGACGCGGCGACCCCCTGGAAAAAAAGCAACAGCAGCAGACCCAGCAGCAGCTCTCCAGCGGCCACGGGGAGTTGTGAACAGGAGAAGCCCATCAAAAAAAGACGCAACAGGACCACAGCCGCAGCGGACTTCTTCTTCGCAGCCGCAGCAGCAACACTCGGCTCGAGAGACACAACGAGAAGAGGACAAGGAGGACACCGCTGGGAGACAGCTGTGCTGCTGCGCGGAGCATGACAGCGTCCGTGACTTTGACAGCACATGGGGAAGACTGTTGCGTCTTTCTGCAACGCAGCGACGACAGCAACCGCCACAACAGCAACAGCAGGAGATTCACCGGTAGAAGAAAGAGCAGCAGCTGCAAGTACAGGGGAAGGGAGAGACCAGGAAGCAGCAGCAGCAGGGACAGCAACTGCCTATGTGGAGAGTTTGCACAGAAAAGCCACTTGCTGACTGAAAGCAGAAGGACGAGTTGCTGCAGCCCAACACCTGCAGGCGTTATTGTTTCGAGGAAGCGGCAGACGCAACAGCTACAGGAGAAGACGGAGCAGCTGCTGCGGCTGGAAGAGAAGCCGCAGCAGCAGGAGTGCCGGCTGCGACACAGCGCAGCGCAGCAGCAGGAGCAGCAACGGCGACATTTACTGCAGGCGCGACGACCAACAGCCCAGCCGCAGAAGGAGGAGCAACGGCTACAGGCAGACGCAGCGAACGGGCAGCAGCGAGGAAGACCGGGAGCCAGACTTCCGCCGTGGTACGTGTTTGCTGTTTGCAGTTGGAGCAGCAGCAGCAGCGGGGTGGGGTGGAAGGGCGAGATTTGTAGCAGTTGCAGGTTCCGCACCGGAGTGGCTCGCGCCGCCACGGCAGGAAGAGGGGGAGAGGGAGGAGGAGCAGCAGCAGCAGGGGAAAAGGCAGAGAGCTGCAGCTGCGGCGAGTGTGTGTTGCCTTGGGAGAGCAGAGAGAGACAGAGACAGCGGGGACATCAGCAGTATCCAATGCTGGAGTGTGGGGTGGGCAGCCGCAGCAGTCGGGCATCAGCGGCAGCTTGCTGCGGTGCTGTTGCTGCTGGCAGTGCTGGTGCTGCGTTTCTCAGCAGCAGCAGAAGAGGAGGCAGAGGCGAAGCCCGGGCGAACTCAGGCTGCTGCGGCAGCTACAACAGCAGTAGTTACAACAGCAGCAGTTACAACGGCGGCGTCTGCAACAGCAGCAGCTACAACAGCGGCAGCAGCAGCTACAGCAGCCACAGCAGCAGCAGCAGCTACAGCAGCCACAGCAGCAGCAGCAGCTACAGCAGCCACAGCAGCAGCAGCAGCAGCTACAGCAGCCACAGCAGCAGCTACAGCAGCAGCTACAGCAACAGCTACAACAGCAGCGGCAGCAGCTACAATAGCAGCAGCTACAACAGCGGCAGCAGCAGTTTCGTGGGGTTTGTGTCCGGCAGCGAGGGGAGGAGCAGGATGAGGGACGGAATGAAGGCAGCGGCGGTCGCAATGTTTGAAGAGCTGCAGCAGGGCAGCTGTCGCGTTCTTCATCGAGAAGTCACCAGCAGACCAGCGCAGGAGCTGCTGCAGCAGCAACAGAAGCTGCAGCAGCAGCACGTTTTAGTGGGAGTGCAGCAGCACCAGCAGAGAGGCGGCGAGGGACCGGGGAAGTCTGCTCCAGGAGAGAAGAAGAGGTACAGCGTTTACGTCCGGGGAGGAGGAATAGAGTTGCCGCGACTGCCAAGGTGCAGAGAAAAGTGCGCGTCTAGTCCTGGCGAGCAGCAACCGGTCTGCTGTGGTGCAGCTGCTGCTGCTGCCACTGCGGCGGATGAGGCGTCACCGAGGAGGAGCGCGCGCGCAGCAGCGGCAGGAAGAGGAGAAGGAGAAGGAGGAGGCTACAGCAGCAGGAGCAGGAGGAGGAGGAGCAGCAGCAGCAGGAGGAGAAGCGTGAGAAGAAGAAGCATGGGGCTGTCGTCTAGTGAGCACGAAGGAGGAGACCCAGCAGCAGCAGGGACTGCTGGAGACGCAGCAGCAGCAGGAACGGAGGAAGCGACAGCAGCAGGGGACGCAGCAGCTGCTGCAGCGTCGAGAAACACGGCAGCAGCAGCAGGACGAAGAAGACGACGCAGCTTAGCCACGACGCCAACCGACGAAGCAACTGAAGACGCTGTGCGCACAAATCGGTGCTGCAGCAGCAACACAGCAGCAGCCTTCGCTGCCGACGAAGCGCCAGGGAGCAGCCAAGAGCGACGTGACCGCCCGGCCAGCAGAAAGAGAAGGAAGTCGCGCTCTCACCCGGCAGCAGCCACGAGTGAGGAACACGTACTTTCGTTTCTCCGCGCCTGCATGCAAGACCACGAAAGATACTCTTCCTTTATGTTTTTTCCTCTATAAGCAATGTTCTCGGCACATCTCTATGAATCCCCAACCTCCACATATATATAATATATAAACTTAGAATGATTCATCTTGTCCATATCCTTTCCTCAGTGATCTGGGCAGGTCTCTATAAATCCCCACCCCGTCGCACACATATACATACGTATGTACAATTTTCATGTATACACGTCTATGAAAATTTTAGCCACCCAGGCGCTGTCTAGCTGTGTGCGTATCTACCGGAGATATATGCATCGTGTCTGTGGCTCTGTATACAAAGACGAGGTAGAAACACCAGGCTGCATATACATATGTATATACGTTTGCTTGTATATCTAAATATCTGTGTGTTTCCATGTATTCAGTGTGTATGTATGTGTATATCTATACATATATATATATATATATTTATGCCGACATATATGTAAGTCTGCCTATGTACGTGTGTGTGTATATGTGCATACGTATGTATATAGAGGCATAAGTGTCTCTGCGTTTGTGTATTTCTCTGTATATACGTATGGAGGTATAAGTATGTATATACGTCTATGTATATATGCGCGTATGTGTGTATACACGCATATATATATATGTATATAGTATTATAAATATTATATATAGATGGCCCGTTGTGAGTGGTTTTCATATTTGCGTATCACTGCGGACCAGCAGGAAGAACGTGTCTCGTTTTGCCTGCGAGGGGGAGATTTGGACCCATCAAGAAGGAGGAGGGGCAGGCTGCGGATGAAGTGCTTCCGAGTGAAGCGGGGGGGGGGTTCATATGTTCTCTGCCGCGTCTGTGCTGCTGTTTACCTCTGCATCTGTGTCTCCCTATGTATCTCTTCGTCATTACCTCCATATATATATATATATTTTTCTCTTGGTGTATATGTACACAGTACGTATGTCCCTCTCTGTATACAGGTATAGGTAGATATTTGTATCTCCTCACATATGGGCATAGATATGCGTGTACGTATGTCTACACCGCCGTCTCTGCCTCGTTATATATTTTTCTTCGTTTTCTGTCTTCCTCTGTATGTGTGCGGCTACTACGTGGGAGAAGTAGTAGCAGTTGTTCTCCTCCTTTTTTGGATGGATGCGGAGATTCTGCAGGCAGAGGATGTCAGGGGAAGGCCCCGCACTTCGGCCGTGGACTGGGTCTGCGTTTCCCCCAGGAAACATATATATGCATATATAGAGAGAGATATATATAGGCATCTACGTACAGATGTGTCTGTGTATATGTATACACGGAAATGTAAAGACCTGTTCACTACAACACAGTGTAGGCGGACTTTCAGAATATTTCCTTCTCTCTCCGGCGAATTCTGGGTTTTCTTTCTCTTCTTATGATGCGACGCAGATACTTATATATACATGCATATATATATGTAGATATATATATCTATGTACAGATATGGACACACGTATGTTGAGGTGTAGTGAATGTGTGCGTATGCAGAGAGGGTTTGTCTGTGTATAGTGACGCACGAGAGTGAGAGGCTGATATGGTGTAGGGAGCAGTGCAGCAGCAGCAGCCGTTCTGAGGAAGACTGCGTAGTATTTCCCATTCGGCGGGGAATTTTCTGCTGTTCTGGGGGAAGTCGCCACAGAGAATTTCTGGACCTTTTTCCTCCAGTACATGGACGTCTGGGGTGCATGCTGACGTTGCTGCTGTTGCTGCGCAGAACGCGTGTGTCAGAAGGAGGACGGTGCTGCGGAGTCCTGTGCTACGGCAGGAGCAGCAGCAGGAGTGGGGGAACGGGTGCCTGCCGCGCTGGCTGCTGCTACGGCGGCAAGCGCTGCTGCTGCTGCTAGTACTTTTCCGGAGGGCGACAGCAGCTGCGGCTGTTCTTCTTCGGCGCTGCTACAGCAGCAGCACCTGGTCGACGACGGAGGCCCGCACAGAGGGGGGCAGAGGAGCAGAAACAGACGCAGCAGCAGCAGCAGACAGTCTCTGCGCAGCGCAGGCAAAGACAGCGGTCCTCCTGTGGCTGCTTCTCCACCTGCTGGTGTTTTGCTTTCTCCGCTTCACGGTGAAGGAAGCTGCTGCTGCGTTCTCAAGAAGGACGAGCAAGGACAGCAGCCCCTGCTAGCAGGGGCGCCAATGCAGTACTCTCCCGCGGGGAGGCCAGCAACAACAGCAGCGGGATGGGGCAGCAGGGAGTTGCTGTTGCAGCAGCAGCCACAGCATGCTGCAGCAGCAGCATCGTGCAGCAGCAGTGGCAGCACACGGAGGGGGGGGTTCACAGCAAGCAGCAGCAGCAGCAGACGCCGTCGGGAGGCTGCAGGAGATGGCAGCTGCAGCACCAGTAGCAGAAGTCATCGCAGAGCACCAGGAAAAGCCAGCAGTGGCAGCAGCGGTAGGTTGGACGTGCGATTGCCGCACCAGCAACACTCGCATTCGTGGGGTGTGAAGCAAACCGGAGATTTTCTCTTCCTGCAGCATTCAGAGGTGCAGCAGTTTTCCTCACGCCAGCTTGTGAGGTTGCCGCAGCCGGGCCGTGCACCAGCGGCAAGTCGCAGTGCAGCTGCTGCAGCTCAGAGACAGGAAGGAGGCGAGCAGCAGCGATTGTCGGTGTCTGCGTGTCGAGACAGCTGCAGACGGGGTGGCAGGAAGGATCGCCGAAGCGTCACAGATAGAGAAGAAGCAGCAGCGGCAGCAAGGCACTGCGGAGAGAGTAACAGTAGTAGTAACGGCTGCAGCAGCAGGTCAGGAGGCAAAACTGAAGCTGCTTCTTCGGCGCGGCGCCGGGGAGACGGAGGAACTGCAGCCGCGGCAACAGCGAGGATGGTAGCAGCAGGAGACGAGACGGGACGGGCTCAGAGTGGACGAGGGAGTTTTTGTGGGGCGCATGCGGTTGCTGCAGCGTCGGCGACTGCTGACGCGGCACCGCCTGTTGCTGGCGCAACCACTGGAGCGAGCGGAAGACAGACGCACCAGCGAGGGGGAAGCAGCGGCAGTAGACAGCAGGAGAGAAGAAGACAGCGGCGCAGCAGCAGCTGCAGCTGCTCATGTTACAAGGGGTGCTCTTCGTGCAGCAGCAGCAGCAGGAGTAGGAGCAGGAGCAGGAGCAGCACACGTAGGAGGGTAGTTGGAGACAGCAGCAGCAGCGACCGCCCGCGGCGACGCGTACGGAGAGACGAGACGCGTGCACGATGGAGGGAGAGCAGCAGAAGCAGCAGTAGCCGCAGCAGCAGAGACTTGAGGCGGGGCACCAGCAACAGACACCGCAGGCGACTGCAGCGGCATGCAGAAACTTCGAGCGCCCCCGGCAGTCGGAGACGAAGGAGACACGGTGCTGGGGAAGCAGCAGCAGCAGCAAACAGGCATGACGGTGGCTACAGCAGGAGCGGGAGAAAAGCGAGACAAACGCGCCACAGCAACAACTGCAGTCGGAGACAGGAGGGCAGCAGCAGCAGCCGGCGGAGGAGGAGGAGACGGCAGAGCAGCAGGGAGACGAGGAGAGAGAGCAGGCGAAGAAGCAGCAGCAGAAGCAGCAGCCGAAGCAGCACAAGGAGCAGGAGGAGGCGCAGCAGGAGCAGGCGGAGGCGCAGCAGCAGCAGCAGTAGTAGCGACGATAGCGACAGCCGAAGGAGACGTAGCAGCAGCAGCAGCGACAGCAGCCGGTGCAGCAGAAGAGACACAACAAACAGCCGAAGGCGCAGAAGACGCAGCAGCAGAAGCAGGAGCAGCCGACGGAGCAGCGTCGAGGATGACGTCCACCCGGCGGCCAGCTGGCAAGAACGCGCAGGAAGAAGTTATCGCACTGCAGCTGCCTGCTCGCCCTCGGCGCGACGAGGGAGGGAGCACCTTCCTCCCGCGCCGCGTCACCGTCGTGCTGCTGCTGCTTCTGCGTCGTCTTCCCGTGCTGCCGCCACTGTGGCTGCGTCGTACCCGGTCCAAGGCGCCGGAGCTTCTGCAGCAGAGAGCAGAGGCAGCCGCGTCGACGGCAGCCGCCGGCTTTCTCAGCAGCAGCAGCATTCACGGCGGGGCGGAGCTTTCCACTACAAGCACGAGAAGCGCGAGGGTATCCTCGTCGCCCCAGCGACAGCAGGTCCAGCAGAAGGCGCGGCTGCTGCTTCGGCCCCACACGGTCTTGCTGCTGCTGTGCCTCTCGGCTGCTGCGTGACAGGGCGCGGCCGCTCTGGGTCCCGAAGCAGAGGTGGGGCGGAGTTTGTTGGTGCGTCGTCCTCCTCCTCTTCTGCTCGTAGTCACCACCAGCAGCACATGCATCGCAGCAGCCGCCGAGCAGCAGAGGGGGCGTCTTCTCTGGAAGCAGCAGCAGCAGAAGCGGAAGGCGGTCGCAGCAGCAGACGACAGCATGTACGTGCTGCTGTTGCCTCGCGTTCATACAACTCGCGCTCGCCCTTCCGTCATCTGCGAACACCTCCTGCTGCTGCCACGGCAGCGGCACTTGGAGGAGTGCGGCGAGTGCATCGGGTTGCTGCTGCAGCTGCTGCACCTGCTGCAGCGCACCATCATCCGGCGGCTGCCCCCCCCGCGCAGGAAACAACGCGGACGTCAGCCGGAGGCGGACGGCAGCTGCGCGTCTCTGTGGGGTTTTCACCGCTCTCGAGCGGAGAGGAGTCAGTCATGTCTGCGGCTGCTGCTGGTGGTGAGCAGCAGCAGCAGCAGCCGCACAGCGGCAGACGTCGCGGTCGAGGAGGGGCTGCACGGCCAGGTCCAGCTGCTGCCGATTTCAGCAGCTGCAGAAACAGCCCTCGTCGCCGCGGCCCCAGCGACCGCCGCCTCGCCGCAGCAGCAGACGCCGAAGCGGCGAGTGCAAGTCATCACCGCGGAACGTCTTCCCGAGTGTTGCCGCTGCGAAGCTCGGCAGGCAGGAGAAGTGGCCCTCTGGCGACACAGGCGGCGGCAGCAAGAGTGAAAAGAAGAAATGAAGAAGAAGGTGGAGACGGCGAAGAAGAAACAGGAGGAGGAGGGACAGCAGCAGCAACGCTTCTTTTGTCGCCTTCGGGGACTTCACCACCACCTGGGACGCCTGTGGGCCCGTCCGTTTCTGGAGCAGCAGCAGCAGCTGGAGACATGTTGCGGGCTGCTGCTGCTTCTCCCTACGCATTCGATTCGTATGTCTGTTCTTCATCTTCTTCGGCGACAGCCACTTCGTCTTCGTCTTCTTCCTCCTCTTCGTCTTCGTCCTTCCGTGAGGCAGAGCTGGCTGCAAGGAGCAGCGGGCGCTCGGTGCTGCTGCCGGCGGCGTCCCCGGGGGGGGCGGCGCTTCGCGGCAGCCACGGCGCGGAGAGCGACGTGTGGTCGGAGCAAGCAGCAGCAGCACACGCGCAACAGCAGCTGCTGCTGCACAGAACGCGAGGAGGGGTTGGTGAGGGGGCGGTGTCTCGGAAGAGAGCAGCAGCAGGAGCGCTTTCGTCGGGCAGGGGAGCAGGTGAGTCGCTTCGTCGCGCAGCAGGTAACAGCAGCCGAGCGGCGGAGCAAGGCGATATATTATACGACAGCAAACGAGAAGAGTCTCGTCTCCAGCAGCAGCACTCTACGACGCAGCATCACGAGAGCGGCGGGGGGCGTCGTCCCCGTGGGCGCCGTCGCCGTGGCGCGCGTGGGGGGATGCGCGGACGGCGCAGCAGCAGCAGCAGCGAGCAGCAGCAGCAGCACCGGCAGCACCGGCAACCGCGACAGCATCGCCAGCAGCAGCAGGAGCGCGTGGCACCGCGTGGACGCGGAGCAGCAGACGCAGAGAAAGGCGCGGGGGGAACAGCAGCAGCAGCGGAGAGCAAGATGGGAATGCCCCGCAGCAGCAGCAGCGCGTCGCCTCGGGAGGACGTGCTGCTGCTGCAGGAACAACAGCAGAGTCGTGTGCGTGCGTCTCAGCAGCAGCAGCACGCGAGAGGCAACAGCAGCAGATGCATATATCGCCATCGCGCCTCCCCTTCTCGGAGCCGCGGAGAGGACCACGCATCCTCCGCAGAGCTGGTGCTGCAGTCGTCGTCCGCCCAGGCTTTTCAGCAGCGGACGCATGCGCCGCAGCAGCAGCCGACTGCGTCTCCCCGAACAGCAGCAGAGCGAAGAAGAAGCAGTCGTGTGTATGCACAGCAGCAGTTGCTGCTGCGTTCTTCTGTTCGGCCGCGATCACCGCTGCATTCCTCCTCCTGTCGCGCTGCTGCTGCTGCTGCTCTGCCTCCTCCGGCTCCTTCCGCGACTTCCACTTCTTCGTCTCGGAGCGCGGCGGTCATTTCTGCTGCCGCGCCGTCGTCGCGAGCCGCTGCGCCGGCACCTGGTGCAGCCCCGCGGTACTACTACGGCCGCAGCAGCAGGAAGCAGCACGGGCAGCACCAGGAACTCGCCGCTGCTGCTCCGGCGGCGGCGCCTGGCGCACTTGCGCCTTCTTCTTCGTCTTCTTCGTATTCTTCCTCCGCAGGAACGACGTCGGCGTCTGCCCGGCAGCAGCGCCGACGGCGCCACCACCACCACCATCACGACGGACACCTTCCTGTGCCTGCTGCCGCAGCACAGCAGTACCACGCCACGGCTGCTGCTGCGGCGGCGGCGGCTCCTCCTCCCCCGCCGCTGGTGCTGGTTAGCGCTGCAGCGGCAGTGGCTGCACCCGGCAGCAGTCGCAAAGGCGCCGCCGGAGGAGGAGGACGAGGAGCGAATAACGAACGAGGAGCAGCAGTAGCGCCGGCGTCAGGGGTAGGAGGCGGAGGGGGAGGTGGAGGAAGAAGAGCAGCAGCAGCGAACAACAACCGAACAGCAGCAGCGTCAGGAGGAGGAGGAGGCGGGGCCCGGCCGCACCGTCACCACTACCGTAACAACCGGGCGGAGCGGGGGGGGGGGGGCGGACAAAAAGCTGCGCAGAAGAAGAAGGATGACGACGCCTTCTCCAAGGACGATATAGTTCACTTCGACTGGAAGCCCGGCATGTGGCTAACCGACAGATATCGCGTGTTAGACAAAATGGGAGAAGGGACATTCGGGAGAGTCCTTCGCTGCGCGGATGTTCACCTGCAGAGAGATGTTGCTATCAAAGTAAGCCAGACACATGGCGGGAGATTCGGACGCCACTTATACATCTGTTCTTGACTAGTATTGAGTCCTCTCTACGTACAGATGCCTTTATATATACACGTGTGTGTGTGGCTGTGTGCTGGGGCGCATAGATGTACATATATGTAGAGAGCGAAAGAGACCTAGGGGTCAAAGTAAGCCATTTTATGAGAGGCCAGTAATCAAATGTTCGCATATGTACGCCTGGGCATTTAATAGTCGTGACTCTCTCCACTTTTATTATGGCTGTGTAGTGGGGAGTGAATGTTCATGCATATTGACTCTTTCTCTCTATATTATATATATACATATGCATGTGTGCCTGTATGCGTTGACATATATATATGTATATGTGTGTGTATCTGTTTAGTATGTGAGAGACACAAGTTTTGCGTTGGTGAAATGAGCGTGTGTATACACGTCTACTTCTCAGTCATGCGTGTGTGTATGTACCTGGAGTAGGCATATGGGTATCTAGGTAGAGTTAAAGAATATCGCAGCACTTCGGTATATATATATATATATACAAGCGGGTGGGAGCGGCGTTTTTCCTGCGTACATGTGCGCATGTATATATATATATATATGTAGGTACTATATGTCATGCGCGTCGAATGATTTACGGAGGCGTGTCGAGATTTGCTGTTGCGTACAGACGGAAATTTGGCTACGCATCTACAGTCTTCGTATATACGCGTACTCATGTTGGCCTGTAGAAGACACACACAGAGATATTGCCTGTTTGTATGTATTGTCGAGGTATACTTTGGAACGTATATACGGACAGAGGTATCGCGTCCGGGATATTTGTATCTAGTAGACATTCACATATATATGTAGGCTTGTAGACAGAGAACTTGTGTCTACATATATATATGTATGCCTTTAGACATTGTGTGTATATGTATGTAAAGGGGCATATAGGGAGAGATGTGGTATAGCGGATAGATATTCTCACAGAAGTTGATTTTGACTTCTTCAGCCCTGCAACGAGTTGTTATAGTAGGTCGTATCTGGTAAATATTCGCGTACGTACATACGTACGTTTCTACGTATGTGTGTATATATGTATGGACAAACACACGCATGCATATATATATATATGTACGTGCTTGCGCACTTGCCTAGGGCTGACGCAGAGACACGGTGAAATAGTCCTGAGACAGGCATATAAAGACATATGTGCGATGTACGGCGGACGAAGGGGTTCCCGCGTGTACAGAGAGAGGAGGACTGCCCGCTTTTCCGCATTGCTTGCTGGCAGAGTTGTACGTGGGGGACGTCCGCCTGTATATAGACGTGCTTTTTTAGCTTTGCACACATATATACATTTATGTACAAATATATATGTATATGGATGTACACGTTTTCTCTTGGCGTGTTACATGGCGGGTGTTCGTTGACTTCCCTTAGAAAGATACAGCGGTGTACACAAGCTCCGTTGTGCATACGTAGGAGATGTACGTATGGGGACACATACGTACCCCTTCCATATTATGTGTATGACTCCAAATGTGTGTGTATATATATGTGTATGTGTGTTCACAGATAAATATGTATCGGCAAAATGTTGATATTTACGTGTGTAGAACTGTGTAGAACACTCTCTGCGCGCATATCACTTACGTTCAAATATATATATGTGTATATGTCTTTGTCTGTGGAGATCTCCTTTTGCGAGGACGTGTGGAAGTACAGCGGGTTTTTGATGTTGCGGGTTGTCTGCTGGGATTTTACCTGCTCTCATGGTATATGCGCTGGGGGTGACTCCTGCTGCTGCGGCTCTCTCCTTCCTTCTCGTTCCGCGCTGCTGCTGCTGCCACTGCTGCTGCTGCCGCTGCCACTGCTGCTGCCGCTGCCACTGCTGCTGCCGGTGCCACTGCTGCTGCTGCTACTGCTGCTGCTGTTCTTTCGTCCTGCGCCTGTCGTCTTGGTGCTGTTGCAGCGTCTTGTTGCTCTGCTTCGGAGCTGCTGCTGCTGGTGCTGCTTTTCGGTCATCCGCGTCCTCCTTCTTCTCGTTGTCCCCGATCCTTTTTTTTGTTGCTGCTGCACTCTGCGGGTCCCTTGCTGGTCGTTTACTTCCGCTGCTGCAGTGGCTATTATCTGCTGTTGCTTCTTCAATTTTTGGTCCTGCCTGCCGCACGCTGCCGCCGCCGCTGCGGCTGTCGCGGTCTCTGTGTGCTGGTGGTGCCGCGCATCGACGTGTGGCTTCCCCACTCTCTCGCTACGAGAGAGTTGCTGCTGCTGCTGCAGCAGCCTCTCCAGTGGTTCCTCTCCACGGCCGGTGTTTCTGTGGAGAAGAGTCGTGCGTCTTCCCCTTCTGTTGCCGTTGTCACTTCTCTCTGTCTTCTTCTCTGGCTTCTCTCTTCGCGTCTCGTCGTGTCCCTCTCTTTTCGTTTTGATCGAGTCCCTTCTCTCCCCGAGGGAGTGACCTGCGCGTGCGCCCGGGGTCGCTGTGCGCCCTGCTGTGGGGTGTGCCCTGCCGTCGTGTGCTTCCTTCTGCTGCTGCTGTGTGCCCATCCTGCTGCTGGGGAGGTGGAGGGGGGGACGCCTTGCTGTGCTGCTCTTCTCTAACGTCTCTCTCCCGTGCAGCCCACCTCACTGACCGGGGCACACTGCTGCGTCCTCCCGTCCTCTTCGCGCCCATCCCCGCTGCTGCTGCTGCTGCTTCGGCCTCGCCTTTTTCTGCGTTCCTCCCCCTCTGTTTCTTCCCGTCTCTCAAATCTCTTTCTTGTCTGTGCTGTCGCGGGTGGCTGCTGTGTGTCCTCTTTGCTGGTGACCCCTGCAGGTGGTACGGGACGTGTCAAGATACACGTCGGCCGCGCAGATCGAGGTGGAGATTCTGCGAGATATAAACGAGCGCGATGGTGGCAGTTTAGTGCCTGCTGCTGCTCCTTCTTCTTCTTCTTCTTCGTCTTCGTCTTCTTCTTCTTCCTCTTCATCATCCGCGTCGTGCTTTCCCTGGTCGTCGCACTGCGTCCGACTGCTCGACGCGTTCATGTACAAAAGTAGACACATGTGTCTCGTCTTCGAGAAACTGGGGAAGAGTCTGTACGACCTGCTGAGCGATAACTACTACCGCGGCTTCTACGTGGAAGATATCCGCGTCGTGGCGAAGCAGGGACTGATGGCCCTCGCGTTTATGCGGGCATGCAGACTCACTCATACCGACCTCAAGGTATGCCCGTCCCTTTCTTTTTTTCCTTTTGCTTCATACGCTCCCCCCTCCTTTCGTCAGGAGCCCCTGTCACGCGTTCTATTCCTCTCCAAGACACGCTCGTCTTTCTATTTTTCTTTTGTCCTTCGTTTTCCCCTCCCCTCTCTTGTGACCTCTGTCATGCGGTCTCTCCACACAAGGACACACACGGAGATAAATGCAGCGGTTCCGCGACTGTTGCTGCTGCTGCTGCGACGGCGGCGCGTCTCTTCGGTTCGTCCACTTCTCTTCTTCGACAGTCGCATCCACCGCCGTTTTCTGCTGCCGTTTTCTGCTGCACCGCCTGTCCTCGTCGGCCTCGTTTTTATTTATAGCACTCTTCTTCGGCTGCTGAAATTCCGTCTTCTCTCTTACGAAACATCCCGACTCCACTTCGCTTCTGCGCCTTCGTTCTCTCGCGGCTACTGCTCAGCCCGCGCCGAGCTGCGCCGAGCCTCAGCTGCTCCTCTTTGCTGCTCCCGTTGCTGCTGTTCCTTCTTATCCTCCGTCCTCTCCACGCCGCTCTGCTGCTGGAAACCGTCCGCTTGTCGCTGTTCTTGCAAAAGCTGCCGATTATAGTCGTGCTGCTCCCGCTTCTCAAAGTTCCCGTCAGATGCTTCTGCTCGACCTCCTCCGTGCTGCCGCACCTGCTTCCGCTGCTGATTTTCCCCTGCTACTCTTCCTTCCGGTGCTGCGCTTCCCTCCGCTGCTGTTCTTTCTTCCCGTGTTGCTCGTCCTTCCCCTGCTGCCGTCGCTTCCTCTGCTGCTGTTTACTCCCTGTTGCGCTTGCTTCCCCTGCTGCTCGTGCTTTCCCTGCTACTCTGCCTTCCCCTGGTGCTTTGCGTCCCCCTGCTGCTCTTCCCGTGTTGCTCGTCCCCCCCTGCTGATTTTACTTCCCCTGCTGCTGTCGCGTCCTCTACTGCTCATTCCCGCTGCCGCTCGTTCTTTCTTTGCTGCTGTTGGCTCCTCTGCTGCTTCTGCTGCTCCTCTACCTGCTCATCTTAAGTGCGGTCTGAGGAGCTGGTGATTTTCCTGATGCCGCGGCTATTCATCAGGCATGCTTCTGAGTTTGCTGCTTCTTCTCTTGCTTGGCGTCGCCCGCGGCGGACTGTTCTGCAGGTCCTGTCTGTGCGAGCTGGTGTTCTCTACTGTTGCTGTTGGGCGGGACGGGCTGCCGGTGATCTGATGCTGCTGCTGCTGCTGGTGCTGCGCCTCGCTGCAGTGTGACGGACGCGTCTTGCTCGCGTTGCTGTCGATTTCTGTCTCTGCCGTGCGAAGGCATCCTGCTGCCGCGATTGCTTTGTGTGCTGCAGGTCTCTGTTGTACCTGCTGCCGCCTGTCATGCTGCTGCTGCTGCCGTGCTGCTTTTGCTGCTGCTCTGCCTGTTAGTCTGCACGGCGGTGTTGGTGATGCGGCCTCGTGTTATTCTGCTTCTGCTGCTCGTCTCTTTTTTCCGCGAGCGTTGCTGCTGCGCGCTGGTTGTCCTCTCCTCCTTGTAGTGCTGCGGCTCTGTGCTGCCCTTGCCTTGCTGCTGTTGCTGCTGTGTCCTTCTCCCGGTCCTCCCCCTGTCCTTCTGTTGACAATGCTCCGCTGGAACACGGTCGCGTTTTTGCTGCTGCTGTCCCTGTCGTTTCCGCTGGTGCTAATCTTCGGCGCTTGCATCTGCTGCGGCTGCTCTTGCGTTTTTCGGTACTGTTGCTGTTCTGCTGTTTCCGCCGCTTTCCCTACTGCCCTGTTGTTGTGGCCGTCCGTGCAGCTGCGTCTGCTCTTGCGACGCCACCTCTGGCGACGTTGCTGCTGCTTTGATGTGTCCCTTCGCGCCGTTGGTGGTGCTGCTGCTGCCGTCCTGACGCGTCTCCTCGTGCCGTTGCTGCTGCTGCTGCCGTTCTGACGTATCTTTCCGCGCCTGCGGTGCTGCTGCTGCTGCTGTTCTGATGCGTCCTTCCGCGTCGTTGCTGCTGCTGTTTTGATGCGTCCTCCCGCGTCGCTGCTGCTGCGGCTGCTGTGCTGATGCATCGTCGCGCGCTGTTGCTGCGGCTGGTGCTTCTGCCACTGGTGTTCTGCAGCCGGAGAACATTCTGCTGGTGAACGACGAGTTGGAGGTCTGGCCACCCCCCGCCGTAAGCTGCACACCCCGTCTTTTGCGTGCTGCACTTGTCAAGGTTGCTTCTTGCTTCTCTCTTTGTCTGCGCCACGCACACATACACACACCAACAGGCTCTTCCTTTTTCTACCTGCGACAGCTGTCGGTGTTGGGAAGACTGCATTTCCCTCCCCACCCGAATCTGCGACACTGATGGAACAGGTGCCGTTTTGTTAGTATCATCAATTTTTATCTCTGCGCTTCTACGTGTATACACATGAGAATCGCCAGAGACGACGAGGTACTATCGCGGCCACATGCCCATCCACGTGCTTCCCTTCACGTACGCATCTATATATACGTATGTATATAGAGAGAGACATCGATAGATATATACATATATATACATGTATATAGAGAGAACGATATATATATATATATATATCTGGATGCAAAGCGACGGTTCTGCGTGCCAATATTTCAGCACGAGCCCCTTCCACTTCTGCAGAATAGCCGCGTTTGTCTCATGTACGCGGCGTCATTCATGCTTGTATATTTGTAGTAGTGTGTACTCCTGCAAGTATATATACATACATGTATATACGTAGTGTTGTGTACTACCGTAAGTGTGCATATATATGTAAATATATATGTATGCCTCTACGTATACACATACACCTACAGAGATGTATGTATGTATGTGTCGTCTTGTATTTGCATATAAAAAGAGAGACGTCCACAGACGCTTCATGCGTATACGCATATATAAATTGTATGTATATATATATATACAAAGGTGTGTGTGTCGATAGTGTAGTAGTAGAGACCCCACGGATATACTGTCATGCATACAGGTGCATGTGTATATGGTCTTCCATACCCACGTATATGTACGTATGTGCAGGAGTTGCACACAGATATAGACCTCTCTACATATAGATATAGCCAGATAGATAGATACCTGCTGCGTATGGTGTACATATATGTGCGTGGTGAGTCTATGTTGAAGAATTTGCACACTTGTAGATATACGGGAAAGAGTCGTGTAGGGAGAGAAGAAATATATTTTAGGCGTCGACCCGAGCGCACGTTCACGAGGGGAAGAAGGACGAAGAACGGCAGCTCGATCTGTCCGAGCCACAAGAAGGTGCATGTGTGTGTGTGTGTGTGTGCGACCTGCTGTGTTGTGCTGCTCGTGCTGCTGCTGCTTCTTTGCCGTGTTGCGTTTCTTGCGGGGGGTTGCTGCTTTCTTTGTCTGCTGCCCCGCTACATTCTGCTGCTGCGCGGGGCGACCTTCTCGTTCAAGACCCGCGTTTTCGCTGCGTCTCTAGCTCGCCTCTGCCGCACTGTCGACGTGGTGCTGCCGGTGTCGCCGTCGCTGACCTGCTGCGCGCGTCTCTGCTGCTGCTGCGTTCCCTCCTGCGGCGTTTTTTCCGCTGCCGGGTCTGCTGGTGCATGGCCGTCGCTCGACGGCGTGTGGTGTTGCTGGGGCTGCTGCGGTGCAGCACGCGAGCAGCGGAGGCGGCAGCAGCAGCGGGAAATATCTGCGGCCTCGGGCAATGGGAGTAAAAATAATAGATTTCGGAAGTGCAACGTTCGAAGACGACTATCATTCTTCCCTCATTAACACAAGGCAATACCGCGCTCCCGAGGTTATCCTAGGTACATCTGACGTATCCATATATATATATATATATACATAATGCAATATATGTATATACATACAGTTTATATATATGCACATTATATGTATATATTGATATGTGCTATATCATATATATGTATGTGTTTCTCCTTGGATGGAAGTGTCTGTGTTGGCTTGTACACGCCGTTATATGTCTGTGTACCAAATTCTATCTCTGTGCCCTCTCCACGTCCCAGAGATAGTATCTATCTATATCTATCTATCTCTCCATATATGCATGTATGTGTATACATATACCTACCAGTTGCTATGTATGTATCACCGACTCTGCATACATACGCAGCTGTCATATATCTGCACCCATCTCTCTCAATTGACCTACCCACGTGTGTACATACTATCTTCAGGAATCTCTTGGTGAAGTGGTTGTATTCCTCTGTATTGTGTGGATGTGGACATGCAGAGCGAGAGAGAAGTACGGATATAAATGGCTTCCTCGCATGCCTGTTGCAGTCTCTCTGTGCTGCTGTGCTTCTTGCTGCTTGACTTCGTCGTCTCCACCGTCTTGCTGTCGAGGTCATCCACCTTGTCACTGCTCTTCTCCGTCTTTTTTTTTCTCCTCGTGTTGGTCGTTCTCCTTTTCGTTGCTCTGCCCTTCCTGTCTCTCCAGCTCGCTGCGGTATGGACTCGGCATTTCTAGAAATCTCTCTTCTGTACATGTCTTCCTCAGAGAAATAGGTCCTCTTCTATGCAGATATACGCAGCGTCTCTCTTCGTCTACACATCTGTAGCCATTCACGCTCCGCGCCCTCCCCCCGCTGCCTGCATGCGTGCGCGCGCGGGAGATGGGCGCCCTACAGTCACTCTCAGTCCGGATCATCATCTTCGTCAGCTGGCAGGTGTACACACATCCGTGTATATATATATATATGTATAGTTGTGAATGTTCACACATATATATATTTATGTAACGTACTATGTAGGGAGAGACAGAAACAGAGGGAGTCTGCGTATGTATACATATATATATATATATGTATGTACATATTAGAGACAGAGATAGTCTGTTTAAGCCACGCGCCATGTATATGTATAAAACTTGGAGACAGATAGAGACACATGCTGTCTATGGGTATGGATAAGTCTGTATAGTGGGGACACACATAGACAGAGAGGAGAGGGCTTCCGTATACATACATGTGTATATACAAAATAGGTCGAAAGAAAGGAAAAGACAGAGAGGGATAGGGAGAGGAAGACAGCTGCTGGCGCGTGCTGCTCGGGGAGTGTGGGTGGCACCTGCGTGGAACAGAAGGCCTTTTCTCTTCCTGCCGCATGGTGTGTCCATACATGCGGATGACCGTCTCGATATATATATATATATATATGTAGATGTGTTCGTATCTCTCTGTCTCTTCAGTATACGTGCCTCGTGTTGCGGGCATGCGTCTGCGTAACGACGTCTCTCTCTCTTTCTCGGTCTACTTTTGTCTCTATATATGATGTGTACATATATATGTATATATATCTTCTGTGCAGGGCTACCTGTATAAATGTGTAATTGTCTATGTTGGCGATCTTCGTAGATATACATATCGACGCGTATAGAGAGGAAGTTTCTTAGTGCGACGTAGGGTTTCTTGTTCACAAGTCTACTACGAAGTGTCTGTACGGCTGTCTGTGTTTTGCTTGGCGTCTTTTTGTGTCGGGCTGCAGTACATTGTTTTTGCCGTACACACCCTCGTCACCCATGCTTGTGTTTCATTCATTACTTTCTGAGAGAAACACACACAGGTCACCGGTGAGTGCAAGAACAAACGCCGGAGAGAACTGCGCACTTTTGGGCGGAGAGGGGCGGGGGTGGGGTGCGCGGTGACTACGAAGGCAGCCGTGGGGGCACTGCAGCAGGAGGAGGAGCGGCAGCAGCAACCGTCGTGATGTGTTTTTCGTGTGCTGCTTGGGCTGCTGCTCCTCTCCACGTGCAGTGTAGAGACGCTGCTTGAACGTTTGCAGCCCCTGCTGTAGGGCGTAGAGACTGGCGTGCTGGTGCTGCCCGGACGGGAGCGCGTGGCGACTCTGCCGCGGAGCGGAACTGCTGCTGCTGCTGTCGCTTGAGTCTGCCGCCGCCGACACCGTGCGGCTCCTGTGGGCGCAGCAGCCGACTTTGTCTGCGGAACAGTTCTGCTCAGCTGCGACTGCTGCCGCGTTGGCTCTGCTGCTGCTGCTGTTGCTGCTGCTGCTGCAACAGACCCTGCAAGGCAGGGACATCGTTGCTGCTGTTGCGTCTACTATTACGATTACGGGCTACGACACTACTCGTCGTAATGCTGCAGCAGTTGCTGCTGCTGTACTACAGTACGCAGCAACTGCTGCTGCTGTTGTATCGACGCGGCCTGCCGCTGCGGGGGCCCACGCTCAGGTGCTTTTGTTGCTGGCGCTCCTGCTGCGGCTCTTGAAGACACGCAGCTGCAGCTAGGCCGCGCGCGTTTGCTCGGAGCGCTGTCGCGGGAAGGGGCGCTTCGCAGCGTTGGCTGCTGGCGCTGCTGCTGCGGCAGGGACTGTTGCTGGCCGTCTGACTGCTGCTGGCCGTTTGACTGCTGCTGCTGTTGCTGCTGCTGCGTCGGCTTGCGCACAGATCTGGGGTGGAGCATGTCTAGTGATGTTTGGTCCCTGGGCTGTATCCTTATGGAACTTTATACGGGGAATCTTTTATTCAAAACCCACGAGCACCTCGAGCATCTAGCAATGATGGTAAGTCTCGGCTGTGGATGTTTCTGCTTCTTTGACTATACTGGTATCTCTCTCCCTCTGTGTTGATGTGTATGTGTCTTTAGCGGTGATTCGTGTCCCACGGTCGCGCAGCAATACGAATATATATCTGTATACACACATATATCTGTATAAATGGCTACAAGAGCATCTTCGAAAAGTGCGACGGCGTCCACTCGTACTTGTTGAAGAGCCGTTATACCCATTTACACACAGAAATACACACGTAGACGTATATATGTTTGTTTATGTAGAGATAGATATATCTCTACGTAGGGTTCTACATGGGTGCGTGTAAGAGTGCGCACGTATGTATGTAAGGGCAAACGGATATGTCTGTCATATATATATATATATATGAAATATGTATGTATGTGTCTGTGTACAGAAGGATACGTAGTAGTCGCACAGCAGGTTTGCTGCTGTTCTTGTGTGTTTGGGAACGCGTTTCCGTAGTGGTGCCTGCCATGTCTACTTGCACGTAAGCGCATAGGTGCTGCTGCTGCGGCTGCGTACGTGTGTCGGTGTGTAGGGCGTTGCTGCTGCCCCAGCCCGTGCTGCTGCTGCTGTTGCTGGTGCTCACGCGGCTGCGGGGAACACACGCGTTGCGCGGGGACGTATGTATACATGCGTGTGTCGCTGCGCAGGAACGAATTATCGGACCGATCCCGCAGCGCATGCTTGAGGCAGCTCGCGAGACGGAGGGAAGGCGATACCTCGCCCCGGCATCTTCGTCGAGCGGCGGCAGCAGCCGGACCGTGCGGCTCCACTGGCCCGAAGGCGCCTCGAGTCTGAGCAGCGAAGAGCGCGTCCGCAGCTGCGTCCCCCTTCCGGTGAGAGAGATACAACTGCGTGCGCCTCGCGCTGCTGCCCTGCACGCCACCGGCTGGTCTGTCTCAACGCATGCGGAGGTCGGCGGGGAAGACAAAGATGAAAGGAAAGGGATTTGTTGTGTGGATGGCCACAAAACCGGAGAAAGCGATACACATGTGTAGAAAAAGAGAAGAGAGAATGTATGTACAGAGCAACGTACTACATAGACGTACACACTCACACAGGCTTCCACACGTCTCCCCCTGTCTCTTCCTGTGTGTGTGTCTGCGGAGGTCCGCGCGTGCCCGTGTCGCTTCCTTGCGATGCCTGAGACACAGGCGTCTAAGTGAAGAGGAAGACGCTACCTTGAAATACATATATATATATATATATATACGTATGCACGACAGTAGTTGCATAGGTATATATATGTATATGTGTGGGTACTGGTGTAGATATAGAGAAAGCGAGGCGTGGATAATTGTGTTTATGTGGATCTGAAGACGCGTTCCCCTTCGCAGAAGAGGCGTACGTAGCAGGTCCCTTCGCGGACGTAAAAAGCGCCGGGGTCACTAAAGCAGCTTTTTCTGAATACATCATATACGTGTTTCGTGCGTGACAGAGAGAGATGCGTATGATTCTCTTTTTTCGCCTCTTACCTATATACGTATACGTATGTATAGAGAGGGATGCGTGTGCTTCTGTTTCCAGGCCTCTTATTTATATTTATATATGTGTATAGAAGGACGGATATGTATTTCTTTTCTGTCCTCTTACCTATGTCTATCTATATATCTGTCCACATATATATATATACACACACACGTGCACGATGTGTGCTTGTACGTATGTATGTATATATATGTACACGTGAAGGTCTCGGAAGTGCACGTGTGCTTGTATATTTTCATATAATATGTACGAGTGTATAAGTGCATAAGTGGCGCAATGCGGGCACGCGTCCCACAACGTCCACGTTGCTGCTAAAATGCGGATATTATCCCTGTGGAAGTCTGCGTACTCATGTGTATGTGTGTGTGTGTGTGTGTGTGTGTGTTTGTCCCAAAGTAAAGCAGTGCGTACAAACGCTTACGTATTTACGTTCTCTTCGCTTTCTTTATCTGTGTATCTGCGTGGAAGTGCTTCTTTTCACAGGGCGCTGTGTACGTCATTTTCTATCATTTCTACAAGTGCTGCTGCAGCTGCTGTTGCTGCAGCAGTGTGTAAAGTAGGCGACGGGCCCTGGGAGGAGTACTTGTTGTACCGACGTTCCTGTCGCGGGACGGCCTGTGGTTGCTGCTGCTGCTGCTGCGTCGCACCTGCGTTGGCGCATGTCGCCGAGCTGACTGACTGCTCGGATCCTGGGCGCGCGCGCGTTTCTTTATACCGCGTCATTTCGTCTCTCTTCGCTCTCTCTCCGTCTCTCGAATTCTGTCGGTTTTCCCTTTTCTGTCTTCTTCTCCCGGGCTTCCTTTTTTATCCCCCTCTTACTCTCAGTTTCTCTCTCTGTGTGTGTATATATATACATGTATCTTTGCGTTAACACATATCCACAACACACACACATACACACACAGAGGCGCACACTTGTACATACATAGATACCTACATGCATACGTACGTACACACATCACATAAATACATACATATGTGCACATATATATATATATATATATGTATATACGCGGCTTGCTATGTATGTGTAATTTCTGTTATGCGTGCGTGTGTACTGACTTCACTGGGACAGGCGCTGGTGCTGCCTGCGCACCACCTTTTTGCGGACTTTGTTGGCTACCTGCTGCAAATTGATCCGCGGGCGCGTCCTACCCCGACGGAGGCGCTGAAGCATCCGTTTTTCACCAAGGAGTTGAAAGACTAATTTTTCTGTTTGTTGATCCGCTCCTGACAGAAAAGCTCGGGTACTTTCTTTTGCACTCCCCAGGAGGAGAAACACTGAGAAGGACTTGCAGGGCCCTGTTCACTCCGTGCGTTGCACGAGGAAACACAAGATAAATGCCACTGGTGTTTGTCCTCCTCCTCCCCCTCCTCTAGGAAGACCGGTGTGCTGCACGTCTTCCGTCGCGATAAACACAAACGACCAGTTTGTCGTCTCTTTTCGGCGCTCAGCAACGACCCACTCACTTTTCCTTGCTTCTGAGAAAGAGAGAGGCGGAGAAACAGAGGAAAAAGCAGAAGTTGGGAGAAACGCGCACGTCTACGCTTCGTCTCGAGAGGTTGGGGCCTCTCCGTCAGGGTTCTCTTTTGGTGCTGCGCTGGGGCTGCTACTGTGGTGGCTGCACCTGCTGCTGGTCACGCGCAGCTGGCCCGGCTACTTCCGTTGATGTACGTTTCTCCTACTACTTCTCCTGCGCAGCGAGCCAGGGCTGCTGCTGATGCTGCTGCGCCCCAGGTGATCTTGGTTTTGTAGCGCGGCGCTGCTGCTCGTACGGCCGCAGGACCGTTCGGAGCCGTTGCCACAGACGCAGGACACCATGCGCTGCTGCGGCAACCGTGGTCCCTGTTGCTAATTTCTTTTCAAGGCATCCCTGCAGTCCCATCTACCTATTCGTATACACATGCGCGTATACATATTACATATGTATAAACGTAACATCTGCAGCTTTGAGGTACCTGTGCCATTTTGTGTGTTTAGTCATGTGGTAGCAGCAGCAGCAGCTGTTGTATTTGAACTAAGACGTGCGCAGGAGAACACTGCGTGCAGCCGCAGCTGCTGCTCTGAGCGGTATCTGCAGGTGTCAGGAAGTACCGGTGAATACGAACTTACGAATTCCAGCAGCAGCCGCTGTACACATGTGTGTACGTGTACGCATATCTACATCTATATACGTGTATAGGTGTATAGGAGCAACACATCTCTGTGATGGGAGCGAACGTAGCGTTATTTTCTGCGTGTCCACGTGTCCGACGTTGGTCGTGCCGGGGCGTGCGCGCTGTGTTCAACTGCCGCTGTTGCCGCTGGACGCGCGAGCATGTCCCAGCTTTTCCCTGGTGCAGCAGCAGTGTTGCCATGTGCCGCGACAGCTGTGACGTGGTGGCGTTCCTGCTGTCTCAGCTTCCGTGCTGCAGTAGAGCAGTGGCTGGTGGAGCACTGCTGCCGCCGCTGAAACGTAGTGCCGTTGCACCCGTAACAGTGCTGCCTCGGCAGCAGCGCCATATTATGGACGCGGATGTGCAAGTGTTGCTGCTCCAGTAGCAGCTACTACGGCAGGAAACCTGGTGCCGGTCTGACAGCAGGTGCCGCAGGCCTTTGGCAGACGCTGGAGGAGAACCCGTAGTAGCTGCGCTTGTAGAGCTGATGTCGCTACGCAGTCATCCGGCTGCTGTCACTACAGCAGAGG
The DNA here is from genome assembly GCA_000727475.1 of Sarcocystis neurona. NCBI lineage: Eukaryota > Apicomplexa > Conoidasida > Eucoccidiorida > Sarcocystidae > Sarcocystis > Sarcocystis neurona. The sequence goes on along the minus strand of KL647291.1, from coordinate 1,198,979 downwards.
TGCTTTCACTCTTTCACCGTAGCAACACGTGCGCTGCAGTGGTAACGCTGCTGCTCGTGCAGCACGCCGGTTGTTTTTGTGGGAATGCCGCTGTTGTAGTGGGAGCGGGATAGCTGCAGCGCGAACGCTGATGTTGCTGCGCCTTGCAGTTGCTGGGACAGGAACCTTGAGGCGTCTGCTTCTGTGACTATGCGGCGCCTACAGCAGCTGGTGTTGCTGCGGGGGCAGCAGCTGCGTACTGCAGGGGCAGCAGCTGCGTACTGCAGGGGCAGAGTACCTCGGTTGAGGCTGCTGCGCCTCCGCGTACTGCTGCTGCGTATGCTAAGACTTTGCGACAGATGGAAACAGCAATAGCAGGGGTATGACGAAACTGAAAAGAAGTCACGGCGAAAAACGGGGAGGGCGCACCAGAGAAGTCTACTCTGTCAGCTTCTGTGCAGTGCGTGACAGCTGCTTTTCGAAAATACTTCCAGCAGCGAGTAAGTAGAGACACGCTTTTATATAAAATAAATATATATATATATATATATTACGCATTTCTATATTAAATATACACGGACGGGCGTCCGTGTGGATACAAGCCTATGCGCACGTACGTGCGTGCGTAGTACATGTATTTGTATACGTAGGTATACCTGCCCCTACTGGTGTGTGTATGTATGTATGCATATATGTTTGTGTATACGAATCTACGCGTGTGCACTTACTTATACACCTAAGTGTATACATCTGTGCATGTATGTCTAGGTGGGGACGGGTCTTTTGATAATAATGTGATGGTCACATGATAGCATTACGTAGACGGACACCCGTTGTTGCAGCAGCAGAGCAGCAGCGGGGGACAAACATACGGTCATCTGTGTGAGCAGCAGAGCGGTGGCAGCGCAGCCGCGCGGCACCGCCGGCGGCAGCACTTCAGGAGCATCACCGCAGCGGCACCGACGCCAAGAGCGGCAGAAGCAGCACAGCGTACACGGCATAGCGGAGAGCCGTAGTCACGGCCGGCAGCGAGAGGGGACATCCGGGGAAGATGCTGCAGACAAGTCCCGGAAATATAGGGCCGCAGTAGCACACCAGTAGCAGCAGAGTTCGAGGACCGGCTGCCGCTACGCCAGTATACGGCAGGCAGCACTAGTAGGGTAAGGACGCAAAAGCGACAGTGTGGCTGGAGACAAGGAGGGGCTAATGCGTGCGCCAACGCAGTGCATATCATCGGTAAGTGCGAAAGCAGGTCAGCGTCCAACGGTAGCAGCGAGTTTGCACGAGACTCGTCGAGCAGCAACAGCGAATCGCACGCCCCAGCAGCGTGCTGGTGGCCACACGGTGGAAGGTGCACGCCGCGTTGTGTGAGTTGAGACGGAAGAGGAGCGCAGAAGAGGAGGAAGTGTGTGGACGGGTGCGCGATGACGGTTGACTAGATGAGTGAGAGCATCCGTAAACTCCACTAGGGCAACAGGTCGTGGGAGGCGCAGACGCTGCGCCTCACGAGCAGCAGGTGCTGGGCAGCAGCAGGAGCATCAGAGGATCTTGGTAGCAGCATCAAGCAACAGTCGTTCTCGGCAACCAGCAACATGGTGTACAGCAGCAGCCAGTGCTGCGCATTGCCGCGGATACGGGTTTGGCAAGTGCGTTTCGTTACTTCTGCGGACATTCATACCCCTCTTCGTAATTTATTGCGTCACAGTTGAAAGATGGAACTCTTCCTGTAATACGCATGAAACGCAAAGTAGTTTTTGTGAGCTGCTTGCCTCTGCTGCACTTAACCTAGGCTGCGTCCTAGCGTTACGTGAGCTGCTTGCTTCTGGCTGCTCCTCCCTCGTATATATATGTGGAAGCGAGGCTTCCGGGGGCAAAACAAGCGAAGGTTCCAGTTTTAGATGTCAGTACCCATGCCGCTGCAGCTTTTTACGGCTTCGTTGCTAATTCTGCTGTTGCTGTTGCTCCTGCTCGTGTTATTGCTGCTGCCAGTGGTGCGCCTGCTTCTCCCAGTTGCTGAAATCCCTTGTGGAAGTGGTGCCTCTTCTCGTGGAACAGCTGCTCCAATTACTGCTGCTGCTGCTGGTTTGTCGGTTTTGCCATGGCGCTGCCCCTTGCGCTGCTGCTGCTGCTGCCGCTATTGCTGCTCCTGTTTCAGCTGTCATACGGGAAATTTTAGAAAAAAGGCTACGAGGCGTGTGGGCGCCGCCGTGTAAACGTGCAAGTCAACGTGCAGGACTCGCCACGACGTTCCCTGTTGCTCTCTTGCATGCACACAGCAGATACGACTTGTACTGACTTGCACACCGTAGTGCACATAATAATTCCAGAACCTGAAGTCCCTCATGAATATATTGAGGATTACATCGATATGCGCGCGTACACATACATACGTGGACGCAACCATATACATATTTGCATGTATATATATAGAGGTATGTGAATAGACACGTGCAGACACGTAGTCATTTGCGTAAGTGTATAAAGATTTCTACACGTATCCATGTATGTGCATATATATATATATGTATATATACAGTTAGCTACGTAGATTCACACATACAGGTGCAAACACAAAAGCACATGCACGTATCTACACACGCACCGATATGTCGATACACACGAACCCGCGCACGCATATATATATATATATACTCATACGTATACACACATATGTGTACAAACGCCTGTATACACACAAACTTCTGGGTACATGCGAATCCACGTATACACAAGTGTTTACGTGAATATACGTACAGGGATATACAAACTTGCACACGCCTCTACAGACGCATACACGTGAAAGATATGCGTTGTAGGGCTTCCTAAAAAGGGGATTCGGAGATATGTATTGCAGAAGGAGTTGCATATATACATATACATGTACTTCTGTGAGACGAGGATCCACATGTACACAAGTACAGTGGTGTGTCTCTCTCTGCATAGAACACAATTAAAAGTGTGTCTGCCTCTACACATATCACCATATATATATATATATGTGTATATATGTAAACATACGTAGAAAGGGATACGCTATATACGTGAACATTTGCACTGCTATTGCAGCAACGGCAGTGCGGGGCCGCGAGGAACGAGAGCTGGAAACGCAGGCGAATAGCTTTCTCTAGATTACTTTTCTCTTTGATGAAGCCGACGCAGCACGATGTTGAAGAAGGCTTGCATTCCCTCATGAGGGCACCCTGCGATCAAGCTAAACCGGCAGGGAAAGCAAGAGGGGAAGAAGCGGCAGCAAGATTGCAGGGGCAGCAACGGCAGTAGCAGCAGCAGTAGCAGCACCGCAGCAGCAGGGCAAGAGTATCAGTAGTAACAGAAGCAGCAGCAGTGACAGCACTAGCGACGCGCGCAACACACACATTGGCTTAGAAGTGCTGCTTCTTCTTGTTGCTGCTGTGGCTACTGCTGTCGTCGCGGGCGACCCTGCCGTTGCTTTGGCTGCTGCAGTTGCTTCTACCGACTGCTTGCTTGGCTGCTGCTGTTGCCCTTACTGCAGGTGTGCGTGCTGTTGCTCGTGCTGCGGTTGTTCTTGCTATTGCTGTCTCCACTGCCGCTGTTCCTCGTGCTATGTGCTTGCTTTCTCTCTTGCTGCTGCTGTTGCTGTCGCTTCGGGAGTGCAGCTTGTGACCGACAGGCGACTTACGTGCGAATGTGTCGGACAGCTTGCTTCTCGTATTCTTCGAAGAGAGAAGGTATATTTTTTTTAATGTAGAACTGCTTCACCCAGTCAACGTGTTGCGCCTTTCCATAACGCTGTAGAAGCTCCTTCAATTCTGCGGTTGTCGCTTGCTGCGCCGCCTGAGAAACGCGCAGCACCACCAGACAGACGCAGAAAAAGGCAGCAGCTGCAGCAGCAGCAAAGATGTATGTAACAGCAGCGGCGCCTGAGCCACCGCGTCAAACGGCAGCAGCCGCTGCAGCACGTCCGGGGTCTCGCAACAACAGCAGCAGCAGCAGCAGGAAAGTTCGCAGGTACAATAGAGCAGCAGCAGCAGCAATTCCAACACCGCAGCCGCGAAACCCCAATAGAGGAAGAAGTTGGGAAGAAGGTGGATGACGAAAAAGAAAAGAAGAAGCAGTACCAGCAGGGCGTTCTCAACAGAGAGGAAAGCACATGTTGAAATGGGGAACAACACTTTACAAAGTCGTGAAGTGGAAGAAGCACCAGCAGCGGCAGCAAAGGCAAAGGAGAGCAGATGCACGCGGGCAGGAAATCAGCAGCAGAGAGGAAGGACGGGGACACCTCAGAATGCAAAGAAGCAATAGACGAATAGTAAGAAGAAGCAGCAGGAGCAGGAACAATATACGGGATAGAGAGAAGCCGCCGTAGCAGCAACGAGAAGAAGAAGGAAAGGCAGCGAAGAGAGAGAAAGGCCGAAGCAGCAGAACCAGAAGAAGCAGCAACAGGGGAAGACGCGAACAAGGTGCAGAGCGCGGAGGAGAAACAGGAGGAGGAGGGGAGGAGAAAGACGAAGGGCTACCGCGCAAAATCGTCTTTTGGGAGAGGAGAGAAGAAGAAGCGGCCGTCGTAGACACGGTAGACCAAATTCATGGGGCAGCACCAGGAGCAGCAGCAGGAGGAAATGAATAACGACATGGTGGCAGGAGGGCAGATATTTCAGCAAATGTTAGGGAGCCGCGGAATGAAGGAGGGACCGGCAGCAGAGGAGGAGAAGAGAAGGTGGAGCAGCAGTCGCAGCATCAGAAGTCCACACGTTAGCTGCCGTAGCGAAAGGGACTAGCGAAGGACGTGCAGCACCAGCAGCACCGGCAGCAAAAGGAGGAGAGAAGGGGAAGAGAAACAGAGAGGGAACAGCAGTGGCAGCGGGAAGACGAGCTCAAAAGTGAGCAGCGGCAGCAGCAGCAGTGGCGGTAGTAGCTACAGAAGGAGAAGAGATGAAAAGACAGAGAGAGAGAGCAGACGCAAGCGTAGCAGCGGGGGGAAGAAGAAGTGAGAAGGGAGAGAGGGAGAGCAGCAGCGGCAGCTGGAGCGAAAGAAGAGCAAGTGAAAAGCAAGGCGGAGTGCAGCCGCGGCAGCAGCGAAAGGCCGAAAAAGAAGTAAAAGTGAAGGAGAGCCAGAGAGAGCAGCAGCGGCGGCAGCAACGGCGGGACGAGCATTAAAAGACGCAGACAGAAGAAGAGAGCGCAGCAGCAAGAAAGAGAAGGGAGGGAAAGAGAGACACTCACGCGGGCAAAAAGCCACGAACATTTGCCTTCTTGAATATCGGTTCCCACTTTCCCCGTTTTTGCAGGATTTGTAAAGCAGTCCATGTAGTCGTCCTGGACCTGCAACAGCACGGCAGCAGCCAGAGCAGCAGCAACAGGCACAGCAGCAGCCAGCACAGTAGCAGCCAACACAGCAGCAGCCAGAGCAGCAGCAGGAGGCACAGCAGCAACAACAGGCACAGTAGCAGCGGAGACAGCAGCTACACATACAGATGCCTCTGCTGAACAGAGGGGAAATGTCGGTATACACTCCAAAGGGTCGTGTCTCGCCGGGCGAGTCGCCTCGGTCACTCTCTACGCAGGAAGAGAGAAATGAAGCGGAAGAAGAGAGGACTTCTCGCAAGTATCCACTTCACACGGAGAAACACGTTACAAGTAGAAGCCGCACAGACACATACACCCAAAGAATTCTCTGTTGCTGATCCGCCAGTCATTACCGAAGGAAAAACGTGCGTCGTCCTCAAGACGCAATATGGACAGAGAGCGCGTCACATATACATATGGTCATATATATATATATATATATATGCAACACATACATACACATATACGCGCACGTGTGTAGACATACACATGTTTAAACATATATATATGTATACACACACACTCATACATACGTGCATGCATACACACATGCGTACACACATACATACTTACACACACGTATCGACACACACACACACACACACATACACAAAATATACAAACACATTTACAGACCCATATATATATATATATACATATACAAACACATACATATATATATATATACATACACATATAAACGTGCGCACAAACACGGTTAAGTAGAACCTTAAGTAGAAACACCGACAGTCACACCTACACCCCGTTGACTCGGTATTCATCTCTCTCTCTCGTTATATATACATATATATCTGTACATGGTAATGCACATATCTACACACATATACATATATATATATATAAATGGAGAGAGATGTTTATCTACCTATATATCTAGAGAGAGAGACATGTATATATTTATACACAGAAATGCTCAGAGAGATACACATGGTGATATATAGATCGATAGAGGAGTGGATGTGAGACGCTTAATCATATGACGCATACCTGCGCACAAATGTACTACTACTGTCTACAGAGTTGTACACGTGCGAACGTCTCCACATACAGAAATAGACACACATATACATATATATATATATATATATATATATATATGTATACACCTACACGTATATACATGTATGCGTATATACATGTATGCGTATGTACATATATACGTATATATATATATATATATTTATATGTACACAAACGTACATACATATGTGTGTATATACCTATACGTAGGTACACGTATGCGTATATACATATATATGCCCATGTGTATGTATATATATATACATATAAATAAATGTATGTGTGAAGAAGGTGAACAGCTTTCTGTGCGGTTGGTACGTAAACAACACAACAACATAACCAGTTATCCTAGATTTTGGTCCTTTAAGCAGAAAGAAGCGCTACTTGATCTGAGGGCGGTAGCAGAGAGCTACACTTGGGATCGACCCACACGGTGTACGTACACTTGCGGCCACATACACATACGCATCCATACATATACATAGAAGGAGAGAGACCAACAGAGAGATAAAAAAATAGATGTGCAGTGGTGGGTGAAAACCTGTAATTTATAGCCGCGCCCAGGAACCTCCTGTACACGTACGCATACAGACATATATATATATATATACATATACATACATATGTACATATGGATATATATATATACGTGTACGTTTATACGTGTGTGAGAGAGAGAAAGAAAGGCAGATACAGATAGATGCTACGCAGTAGATAGCATCCGGGACTCATATATGGGGACGCATACATACCGGCAGAGATAACAGACAGAAGGCAAGCAGCATACATCCATGTGTGTACATGAGTACACCTACACGAGGACCCAGAAACGGGCAGACACATATGTGTATATATATATATATATATACACGGCGATCTGTGTACCATTTTATTTCCACGTAGATTTGTACACCAGGTTCAGTGTACAGAAAATATAAACATCTTTGTATATATGTTTACGTCATATGTAACTCGAACATTAACCGACGTTATTTAGATATGTATATGTATGTATATTTATACACATACATACGTATATGGGAAGTACTTCAAATTTAAGTACACACACATATATACGTGAGAAATGGAATACATATGAATGAGTATGCGTGGCTACAATAAGATCAACATTGATATATATATACACACAAATAGATATCCATACATATATACACGCACAGGTGATGTTATGTTTATATGTATGAGAAATACCGTAAATTTGAATACATGTAGATATACACACATGTATGGCGGATGATAAATCTGACGTATTTATGTAGGATACGGATAATGAGTTACCTGGAAGTATTCCCCAATAGCAAGGCAAATTTTTTTCACCTGCTGCATCAGCTGCGCGTCGTGCACTTGTCCACAAAACGCAAGTCCTACGAAGTGCACACGCCAGCGCAAAAAGAAGAGGAGAAGGCACAGACACACCTACGCACATACACACACGTACACGCCTACACACAGACATCAATACAAAAGTGTAGACAGAAGCTCACATGCACATATATATATATATATGCGTGTCTGTAGGAGAGGCACACAGATGCAGCTACACGTACAGAGACACACGTGTATATATATATATATATACGTGTACATATCTACGCACAGCGAGATTATTCAAATGTTCGTCTACATGTGCACAAAAATAAATAAATGTATACACGGCAGCCCAAACATGGATTCACGCGCCGCAGCTACGTTGGCGTCGGCCCAGCACACTCCTACAAGATAACTTATATATGTGTGGCAGCATGTACAGCAGCATTTCCAGGAGAAACACGAGACGTCGGCTGCAAGGAAAAGAGAAATTGCACACAGAGTCCTGTAACAGGCACGTCCCCCAAGCATACGCAGAGCTGGGGGCAGCAGGTGAAAGAAGACACTCGCTGCGTCAGCATTTGCCGTCTCAAAAAGCCGTGTTTCGCCTCGACGTACAAATCTTCCGAGCACCTGCCGTATGTAGGAACACTCCTTCATCATAAACATTCTGCGGTGCAGGGACACCACTTCATGGCATCTATGTGGTGTATGTACACCTCATCGTAGCAGTTGCGGTGCACACACATGTCCCCTCCTCAGTGCTCAAAGCGGGTCTTCGAATGCAGATACACTCGCATAGATTTCGTTTCCCTGTGCAACTTCTCGGTTTAGTTGAAGTTCCAGCAGGCGCCTGAGGACGCAGCAGTCTCAAAGAGTGATACTACCCGTGTCACTTGTACTACTTTGCGTCACTCGTTCTTGGCCCACTACTGCCGCCCAGCATTCCACGCACGTCTGAGTTTCATGCACACTGCGTAGTGCACGGTGCTGCAGTGTATGTACACTTGCTCTGCTGCTGCTCAACGCCTTTGGTGGCTTCCTACGGTTGCCGCGCGAAGCAGTCCTTGACCCCAGGGAAAAGAAGAAGTCAACTAGTGCTGAAGTGGCTTTAGTTGCCGACGCCCCCCTAGCAGCTGCGGTGTTCGTACGCCTTAGCAGAACTCGTGCCAGCGCGCGCGTTTGCGCTGTACGTACACCACAAGAAGACGAGTACTCGCCGTCTCACTGCGGCGTACGTACACCACTGCACACGCAGCGCTCCACGCCCCTCTACATACCGTACACACAGCCGCAGGTACAGCACAGCCGCGTGTTTTGCTACCAAAGCACGTGCGATTCGTACGCCTTAGTGTCGGCCACTTTCCACTTCTCTTCCCCTCTGACTGCGTCTTCTTCGGTAGACTCCAGCCACCCAGCGTCTGTTGCCCGCCGACAAAGATACTTAGACACGTCCGACTTGCATATACATACGCACGTGTACAACCAGCTACGCACTTCTTACGAGAGCGTGGACGCACGATAAACTTCTTCTACTGTCTCACATGCGGGCGCCTCTATACACACTGGTGTGTGAGAGGGGAGAAGAGCGAAGGCGGGAGACGACAGAGAGACAGTAAAGCAAGAGAAACGCATGCAAAGGAGAACACGCGTGTGCTCGTTTCTTCAAAAAAGACCTACTCCTACGTCCTTGTCTATGTGTTCACGTTTAGATGTGTATAGACAAGTGTGTAGGCGGTGTCCACTTCAGGCAAATCAACCTAGATATATGGGTATCCCGCCGTGTCCTCTCTGTATATAGACTGAGACAGACACAAGGACATACACACACGTGGATAAGCGCGCAAGTGCGTAAACAAGCAGACGCTTATCGCTAGAATGTGCGTATGGATCTGTGTGGGGCGATTCTTGTGCATACACACGGAAGAGCAGAGCAGTCTTATATAGGGGGAGGTACAGTGCCGATGCCACACAGAGACGCTGCTGCATGCGACATTATTGCCTGACTGCTTGCTGCTGGAGCAACAACGGGAACTACTTCTTTCCGCAGAGGCAGCGCCTGCCGTGTGATCTGCTGGCCAACGAATCCATCTTCTTCTGCAGCAGCTGTTTCTCGTGACCTTTCGGAAGGAGTACACAGCTGCATCTGCTGTTTCTCTCGAGAAGCATCTCTGCAGCTTCTCTTGCTGTCGTCGGAGACACACTACCGCGAAGTTGATACTTCATTCCTTAGAAAAGAACTTGTGCAGTGTTTGCTGCTGTCGCTGCTGCTTGAAGCACTTTTGTCGCTCCTGCTGCGCCCAGCACGAAGCGGAGCAACAACAGTTGCTCCTTCCGCTGTTCCTGCAGACACGCGACGTTTGTGATTCCTCAGTGAAAGCTACCGGGTGACAAAGGAGGAAAAGAAGCAGCAGCGGTCGGGCTGCAGCTGCTGCTGTCGAAGCGACTGCCGCTTCTGCGCGTGTCGCTGCTGATGAGACGCTTCGTCTTCTTGCTGCTATCGCTGTCGCTGGCGGTGCTTCGCTGCTGCAGCTGCTGACGAGTAAGACCTCAGCGAGCAGGAGAGGAAGGAAAAAAATTTAACTACCTGCGCGTTTGCAGTTCTCTATTCTCCCTGCGTGAGTGTAGACGTGTAGAGACGCACTCACACACTCCAGTGCAAGTGTGAAGTTGCGAAGGTATACTAAGAGATAAACGCCGGTGCCGCGGTGATGACTGCTGCCTTGAGCAACGCCAGCAAGGAGGCCAAAGCGCAGCAGCTGCTGCTGGAACAAACATGGCAGAAATACATTCTGCTGACACAGGGAATAGCTAATGAGCAGAAACGTCTATCCTTCCTGCACATATTTACGTACTACTGTTCTACTAGTACATTTACTCACTCCACATACATACAGAGACGCATACGTATGTGCGTGCCTCTTTACACATGCACATATACATATATATATAAATATATGCAAGTGCGTCTCGATACAATTTATGCGTGCGTGTGTCTCCCTGTTTCTCTCTTCCTCTCTGTCCGTGTCTCTCGCTCTGTGTCTCTGTTTCTCTATTTATGCACGGGTGTGTAGAAAGCGAGAGGCGTAAATACGTCCTGCTGCTGCGGCTGCTCATGAAGTGCTGTCCATTCTCTCGTAAAAGTTTACCAAGCGCTGCGGGGAGGTAGAACGAGTAGAAACTTGTCTTTAGTCGCGCCGCACTTGTCTGCCGCTCGATCCACGCTTTCTGGCGCTGCTTTACATACGTCTGCATTTGCTCGTCGGCGGCAGCAGCAGCAGCGCCTTCTTCTTCTGCTGCCGGAGGTCCGCCGTTCGCAGCAGCAGTCTCCCTCGCCGACGGTGAAGCAGCAGCCGCAGCAGCACCACTTCCTTCTGGTGCAGCAGCAGCAGCACTGGTTCGTTGATCTGCAGCAGCAGCAGCAGCTGCGCGGAGTTGCACATGTGTGTCTGCGTGCCCGGTTCCAGCTGCTGCCTCTGCCTCGCGTTCTGGCAGCTCCTGCTGCTGGGGCCAACTTTTTGGCTGCTCCAGCCGGTCGCATCCTCCTCTTGAGTACTGTTGTTGTTGCTGTGCAGAAGTACGTGCGCCGTTTTGCTGCCAGTGCGGCTGGTGTGCCGCCGGTGCCGACGGGTCGCGCTGCTGCTGCTGCTGCTCTGCATGCTGCAGCGGCTGCTGCTGGTCCTCTCTTCCCCGCCCAATCTCCTTTTCTTTCTGCTGCTCCCCCTCCTCTTCCTCCTTCTTCTGCCGCTCTTTTTGCTCCTCCTTAGCGAGCAGCTGCTGCCGCTGCCGTCTCGCGCCCTGTTGTTCCTGAGGTTGGGTGCGCGCTTCAAAGCGCTGCAGCAGCAACATCTCTTCCTGCGCCAGGGACGCCGAGTCGATGTGCTGTCCCACGACGGTCTTAAATGTTGTGGAGAGCAGTAGCTCCTGCATCTCGAGATAGCAGCGGTGTCCTCCCAGGAAAACGCGCAGCACTCTGCAGCAGCAGCAGCCGCAGCAGCACAGCACCCCACGCAGAGAAAAAGGAACTGCCATCGCTTCTGCAGCAACAGCAGCAGCAGAAGCAGCAGGTGGACAGCAGCGGCGGCAGCAAAGCAGTACACCGCCGGCAGCAGCACCGGCAGCAGCAGGAACAGCCGGGGGCCAGCAAAACCAGAAGCAGCGCGATGGCAGTCGTACCGGCAGTAGGAGTCGCAGTAGCGGCAGCAGCAGCGAGGAGAGAGTGATACGTACAGTAGTGGCAGTAACGGTGGCGTGGTGTTTGTAGCAGATAGCGAGCTGCCAAAACAGCAGCAGTCTCACAAAGCAGGTGCAGCCGGCCACCGGCCGGGAAGGAAGTGGCAGATGCAGCTGCCATGGATCGCACTACTACAAGCAGCACGCCCCCCCGGTTTCTTTCGAAAAAAGTAACTGCGGCTGCTGCTGCTCTTCACGGCTGCGTTTCTCCACATGTTCGTTGCTGCCGCAGCGGCTACTTGGAGTCAACGGTGGAAGCACTACGGCGAGCTGCTGCAGCAGCTGCGTACTGCCGTCTTTCTTGTACAGAAGTGCTGCTGCCGCTGTTGCTGCAGTTGGTCAGCATTGCTCTCTGACTTGGGCAGCTGTGCCGCCCTTGCTGCTTTTCTCTCTTTGAAAAAATCGACTTGGCATCCTCTGCCACTTTCATTTATACAGAAGCACACCACCAGAAACGTGGAGCTGCAGCTCTCTCTCCCACGCGCGTGCAGCCGCCTTCACGCGTATTAGCAAGAGGAAGACGGCGCAGCAGCACAGACGGCAGAGAATCCACGTTAATACCAACGGCGGCAGAAGCAACAGCAGCGTTCACAGCAGCGGCAGACGTTCCATCAGCAGCAGCTGCTGCGACACCAGCAGAAGTAGCACCATTAGGAGTCGCAACGGCAGGAGGAATTGCAGCAGCAGCAGACGCAGCAGCAGACGCAGCAGCAGACGCAGCGGCAGAAGCAGCAGCAGCAGGACTCGCACCAGCCGAAGGAACTGCGGTAGCAGCAGAAGCAGCAGTCCCAGTAGCCGCACAAGCAAAAGCGTTAGTAGCGGCAGTAGCAGCAGCAGTAGAAGCAGCAGCCGCAGTTGTGGCACCGGCAATGAACTGAGACTCTTCCTGGGGGGGCCGCTACTGCGTCAGATCTCTTGCGATAGACAACAGCAGCTTCTCCTGCCCGGTCTCTTCCTAGTGCTGCTGCGTCTCCTGCTGCTGGTCTTCCTGCTTTTGCTGGTGTTTCTGCTGCTAGTGGTCTTCCTGCTTTTGCTGGTGTTTCTGCTGCTGCTGGTTTTCCTGCTTTTGCTGCTTCTGCTGCGGCTGTTCCTGCGTCTATTGCTGTTACTGCTGGTGCTGCTTCAGTTTCTGCTGGTGGTGTGCTTCTGCTGCTCCTGCTGCTCTCCTCCTGCTCGTGCTGCTTCTCTTGCTGCTGTCGCTGCCCTCCTGCCGCCGCCGTTGCTGACACTGGTGTCGCTGCTCCTGCTTCTGCTGCCCCTGCTCCTGCTGCTGTTCCTCCTCCTGCTGCTGCTGCTGCTGGTGCCACTGTTCTTGCTGCTGCTACTGCTGCTCCTGCTGCTCTTGCTTCTGCTGCTGCTGCTTCCGCTGCTGCTGCCTCAGTTGCTGCTGCAGCTGCTGCTGCTTCTGCTGCTGCTCCTGCAGGCAGGCTGTTCGTGAGAGTGTGAAGGGAGACGCCGGTGCTCGGGAGAGGGTCGTTGCCGCTGCTGTTGCCCCCTTCGACTTCCTCGTGTTTCTGCCGCTTGCCTTGTCGCACTTCTTTTTTTTTAAAACGTGTGTTTCTGTTAGATGAACTTCTCAGCATTCACGTCGCATGCAAAAGTCCTCCACAGGAATTCACATACTTTCATTTTTCTCACAAATCTCCGTCTTCGTGCCAACAGACTACAGATAAACGTACGAAGTGGCTGCCTCTTACTCTCTTCGCATGCTGCTGCTGCTATTTCGTCATTCACTGCAGAGCTGCTCTCTCCGGTGCACCTGCCTGTGCTGCGAGGAGTCTGCAGCTGCTCATCTTCCTCGACATGCCGCTGTTGCGTTTTCTTCTTGTTCTACTTCTCTTTCTTGTTCCTCCTCCTGCTGCTGCTTCGTCTGCTGCTCGTTTCCCTGCAATCGGTGGGGGTGCTGTCGCTGTTGTCTTGTCTCACTATTAGCCCTGCGCCGCGCTACTGCTGCTGCTGTAGCCCTTTCGGCTTCGTCTTCTGCTGCTCCCTTCTCCTCCTTCTCCCTCTTTTTTCTCCTCTTCTTCTGCACTGCTGCTGCTGATGCTTCTTCTTCTACGGCTCCCCTACCCACTCAGGGCTGCCGCATTCCCTGCTGCCCAGCTATTCGACTGCTGCTGGGGCTGCGGCTGCGGCTCGGTTACCTGTACAGGGAGCTTTCGATGAAGAGAAAATCGTTCATTGCGTTGCTGCTGCCAATGCCGGGACGGCGGAACCAGCAGGGCTTCCCACGTCGCGTTAACGAATTGTCCATAAGATCGTCACACACGAGGAAACTTGCCTGCAGCAGCTCGACGCACCAGCCTAACGCTGCAAGCTGTACAAACTCTTCTTCTTCCTCTTGTTCTTCTACAACGCACGCTTGTCGCGGAGGGCAACGCGACACAGAACGCAGAGTAGCGACAGCAGCAGCAGAACCGACAGCGGCAGCAGAACCGACAGCAGCAGCAGGCGCAGGCCCCGCGGTAAGGGCCGCAGCGGGCTCGGACGCAGCAGCAATAGCAGGCCCAGAGGCCGTCACGACCCCTGAAGGAGCGCGCGTCGAAGTTGCGGACGTGACCAGGGAAGGGGACGAGGCAGCACCAGTAGCAGCATTACCACTCCCGCCGATCGCGGGCAGCGCTGCAGGAGCAGCAGCAGCGGGAACCTCCTGTTTTTTGGGATGTAGCGAGGGCAGCAGCATGGGGCGCTGCTTCGCTGCCGCTGCTGCATACATGACCAGCTGTCCGCGAGTCATTTTTCCTCCTGCAGATATCAAAACGTCACACTCCAGGACATCAAAAAATTGATACTGCTGCTGTTACACTGCTGCTGTTGCTCTAGGTGGTGTGCGCTCGCTATTGTTCGCGCTGCTGTAGCTGAGCTTCCTGCTGCTGCTGGTGAGGAAGAGGAAGAAGAAGGAAAAGACGGACGAGGAAGAAGAGAAAGGAGAAAAGCATAAGGAAAAGAACAGGAGAGATGGAGGGACAGAGAAGAAGTCTTAACAGCAGCAGTAGCAACACGGCACCCGCCGCAGGCGCAGCAACAGCAGGAGCACAAAGAGACGAGCACAGAGAGGACGGCAAGGGGAAGTAAATAAAAAAAGGAAAATGAGTCTTAGGTTACGACCAACTGCCTTCACTACGCATCACACATAAAAACAGACAGAGGCGTGTATGACTGTGTAGACAGACCCAAAGAGAAGAGACTAGCAGACGGGTAGGTACGTACACATATATGTATACACGCATATGTACGTACGCATATATATATACATATACACGCATACGTACGTATGCATGTATATATGTGTATATGCACGTATCTGTAGATGCATACAGTGGCACAGCTATATATATGTATAGTCACAAACCACAGCACAGGGTGATCAACGTAATATATATACACGTAGATGTCGGTATGCGCATATACATATATATATATATACGAATATTTATATTGACAAATAGATAAAATATATGTGCGTAGGAAGATATCCACATACACAAATAAATACAAATTCATGTATATATATGTATATTTATCAAGATATAGGTGGACGGACTCGTATACGTAGACCAAGTGTGGTGTGTGGCGTGTGCGTACGTAGCACACAAAGATATATATATATATATATGAAATGTAGGTACGCAGTTATTCGACGAAGAAGTGACCTGCGTCTGATCAATGCAGCAGAACGGCGACAAGCAGAAAGACAGCAGCAGCTCCAGAGAAGAAACAAGTGTTGCTTTAGCTCGGGGAGGAAGAGCAGGACGCACCGACGATGAAGAAAAAGCAGCAGCAGCGGCGCAGTGCAGTGGAAGGCAGTATCACTAGCAGCAATGGCAAATCAAAGCAGAATACCCCATACGTGTCAATAACTGCGTCAGCAATCGTCTTTGCAGCAACAAGTTGCTGCTTATCATCTATTTATCTGTTGATCGATCGGGACGTCCTGGCACGTGTACTCTTTGGGCGCTACATGGATAGGCACACATATATATTTATATATATATATATATGTATAAGGGTAAGCAGGTCCACATAACCATATACGTATATGTATATATGTCAGCATGCGCAGAAAAATATATTTGTGTATGTGTATGCATGCTGGTAAGCAAATCTGCATATATATGTGTGTATGCCAATATACGGAGCGCAGTATAACATAAAGAACGGCGAGAGAAGTCGCAGCAGCAGCGAGTTATCCCCGTCCACCATGGTCAGCAGCACAGCAGCAGGTAATCCTGAGAACGTCAATGTGAAGAGGACATTGAAACGCAACAGCAGCAGCAACGGCAGCAGCAGGTGGGTCTGGACAGCAGCAGCAGGAGCAGCAGGTTCACAGGAGCAGCGGCAGCAGAACTAGCAAGGCGAGAAAAAGGCTCGACAGCGGCGAAGGCGCACAGCGTCGCCCGGATAGCGGCGGCAGCAAAGGAGAGCAACGGCGAGAGGGAAGAAGCCAGAAAGCAGAGCGGCAGCAGCCTCTGGCGAAGCGCAGCAAGCAACCTGAAAGCTAAGAAAGGAAAGCAGCAGGAGAGGAGAGGGAAAGCGAGAAAGAAGGTTAAACCAGACGGAGAGAAGCCCGAAGCGCAGGGAGGCGGAAGGGAAAAGGAGAAGAAAATGAAAAGGCAGAAGGAGAAAATTAAAAATGAGACCTGTGCAGGTGTAATCAAGAAGAGTCGCGTAGTACTGGGGAATGTCATCAGGGAAAGCAACATTTCCTTCCTGCCGCAGCGCATGGACCTGCTGCAGCACTACTTCTCGGATGCGTGGAAACATCTGTCGCAGCAAACCCCACAGCAGCACTACAGACGCGCCTCCATTTCTTCTTCACGCAGAGCCACATCTACACAGAATATATATCAATATGTGCATGTACACATACACATGCTACAGAATTATACATACACGCGCATATATATATATATATATATATATATACGCGTATGTATACACTTGCGTATCAATATATATAGAAGCACACTTCCTTATCAATTGATGCGTACACACAAATGTATGTGTGCAGCCACACATGCGCATGAAGACAGGCAGGCCCACGCGAAGACAAACAGAGAGAGGAAATGACGAGCGACCGGAAAGTCTGCAGCAGCAGGTGCTTCTCATCCGCAGCCTGACAGTGGCCCACGTCTCTCACGTACCGTGGCAGCGCCGCTGCAGATAAGCACTTTCCTTCATCTACCGTGAACTCCCATCCCCACACAAAGAGACAGACGTACACAGATACATTTTTACGGACGCACATTTATATTGTAAGTGTGTGTACAGGTGTCCCCGTACATACGTAGCGTTATTCAGATACCTGTCTCTACACATATACATATAAATGTACGTATATCCATGTGTACACGTATGTATCTACATACGTAGAGCGAGGCCGCAACGAGTGTAAATGGGTGAAGGACGGGCAGTAGACTATAAAGGAGCCAGGAACGAGTACGTTGATTGATATCTCTCTGTATCACACGCAAATGTAGGCGCATGCACTTCCGCGCAGAGATGCATGCGCCCGGGCGGTGTCTGTCAGGCACATGGAGCAGTCGCAGCAGCAGACGCGAAGATGAGAGCTGCGACGCAGAGACGCATATCTCAGAGACCTCGGCCCCTGCTACTGCTGCTGCAGCTGCCGGTGTGCCTGAGCAGGACACCAGGCTTCGCCGGCCCCTGCCGCCTGCAGAGAAAACCAGCAACTCTCTCTGTCGCAACGGTGAAACGGGACGCAAGAAGTTACATCCCACACGTACACCCATACACACACGTCTTGCAGTGTGTACGTGTCTGTGTGTGTGTAATACGCATCTATACGCGTATATAGGTATATGTGTCTGTATAAATATTTATGTGCATGTGCGTGTGCATCTCATCAAATTGAAGAACAGAGACGAGATTGAAGAGAAACACTTGCCTACAGTCGTGTCGCAACTCACCAGTGGAGATAGTGAGTGACACGCGACTGCGGCAGCAGACGCACGCGCCCATATACCTGTAGCGTCCCACAAATATATGCACATATATGTATATATATGGGCACATACATATATATAGTTGTACAGATCGATAGGTTAATAGACAGACAGATACGTACGTGTGTATATCCGGTGGTGTCTGAAGGGACGAAGGTGCATGGACATCGTCGCTAAAAATGTGCGGGTATTCTTCCAACAGACACACGACAGACAGAAAGGAGGACAAGGGAAGAGAAAACACGATTCTACATATACGCGAAAAGACGTCTTCCTACGTTGTTGTCCGTACCTTCACGTTTGTCCACACGACTCTTCAACAATGTCCCAGGCGCCCAAAATCTCGTGCACGGATATACATACACACGCGTATCTCACTTCATATATATATATAGATATAGATATAGATAGATATGTATAGTACGGATCCCTACATATATATATATATATACGTGTGTATATATAAATGTAAACATGCGTATAAACACCCGTGAGGGTTTACGGGGACACACACATACACAGACACACACACACACACACAGAGGAATACTCGCACAGACTGACGCACTCCAGACGGACTGACAGGGAAACTGAGCGGAAGCAGGGCCCTGCCTCATACGCAGGAGCCGCCGGTTTGAGACTGAAATTTCAAGGGCAAACATTATTCTGCACAGGACGAACGTACTGCTTGAAATCCCTGCTGGACGTTCTCTGCTGCGCCTTCCCACTGCGCCGTGAGAGCGTCGATGCCCAGCTGCTGTGAGTGTCTCTTTATTTCTGCTGGTGCTGTGCCCGCTGCTTCCCCCCCTCCAAGAGGCTGCCGTGCAGGCGGGAAGCAAAGCCCGACCTTGTGCTGCTGCTGCTGCTGCCTCCGCTCAGGCTGCTCCTGCTCAGGCTGCTGCTGCTTCTCCTCTGGCTGTTTCTGCCCCCGCGCTTGCTGCTGCACCGTGCACGGCTGCTGCGTCCGCTGCGGCTGATGCTCCGTCGTCTGCTGCGGTTGCTCGGCGTCTCTCTGCTGCGTTTGCTGGTGCCGCCCGCAGCGCTCCTGATGCATTCCCAGCAGCTGCTGCTGCTTTCCCTGCTGCGGATGCGTCCGCGCCCCTTCTTCATGTCCTTGGAGCGGGAACAGCCGGTGATGAAGCTGCTGCTGGCTCTGTTGTTGCTGATTTTCTCGTGGCTGCAGCGGGCCTTGCTCCTGAGGCTCGTGCTGCGTCTCGTGCTCAGGTTGCACTTGTTGCTGCAGTAGCTGCTGCTGAAGGCGCGAAGGAAGAAGCTCTCGCCGCTGCTCAACCATGCTGCTACACACGTTTCTACGTTGTAAAACCGTAGAGTTGAAGCAAAGGCCTCTTGCCGCCCCTTCACTTGTTGGAAAAGGAGAATCGAGGTCAACACTCAGCAGAGAATCCCGGGTGCACGTCCACCCGAACTGAGTTGGGGTACGACACATCTTATCGCAGAGTGACAACAGCTTGTCCTCCCTCGACATACACTTGGAAGAGCGGCATGGAAACAACGGCTCTTGCCAACCGGTGGCCCTCCTGGTTTTACTAGAGCTGCTGCACCTCCTGGTGCTGCTGTTCGGGCCGCCGCTGCTGCTGCTGGGGTTCCTGCTGCTGTAGCTGTTGGTGTTTATGATGGTGCGGCCGTTGTTGCACAAAGAACTCGTAGTACCGTTGGTGTCGCTACTGTATGTCCTGCAGGTCGAAGAGAACGAGAGACATGAAGACGTTTCAAAAGAATTCCCAACGCAGCGAGGGAAGCTGCATACTGGATGTAACCACCAAGATGCAGCAGCATGAGACGGGACTTCTGACGTTTGTGCACCGCAGCCGTAGACGCTGCGACGCGCTGAACAAGAATTATAGATAACTGACGCAGTGTCAGGTGTATATATCGTGCAACGGGACGATCTGACGGATAAAAAAGCAAGAGGAGAAGCAGTGCCAGAAATACGTACGCCGCAACAGGAGGAGCTGGGGCGTGAAGAGATACAAACAAGAGAGGGACAAGGAATGAGAGGAGAGGAAGGAACGAGAGGAGAGAAAGGAACGAGAGCAGAGCGAGCGGTGCGCGTATCACATGATCGTGTCTTGCGGCAGGAGACACGGCACCACGAGACAACCCGAAGAGAAACACAGAGGGGTGAACGTAGTTCTTCGTAGACGGCGGAGAAACGAGCAAAGGCGTCAACTAAAGGACGACTTTTGCCGATAGTGGAAGGCGAAAAAGACATTTTCATGTTGGAAAAGGGTAAGCTGTCATGAAAGTCAACGGACCGGACGGCCACTGTGCTGTACGTACGCCTCAGTGTCTCCTCCCACACCCAGAGAATCCTCACAATGAAGGCGTGCACAGGACTTTCCGAGCACCCGACAAGTCCGGAATAACATCTACATATACGGTAAAGCAATGTAGATGTGCGTATGCGGGTATATACATGTTTCTACAATTGCACTCTGCATGTAATGGTATGCGCCACACATGCATACGCGCATGTACGGGCACGTAACCCCCTGCGTGCAACAGCACGCAGATCCCACGGAGCCAAGACGAAGCCGCTACTACAAGGAAATGTAGATATCTTCCTTTTGGCCGGAAAAAGCATTCTCTCGTGTCGAAGTAGCGCAAACATGGAAAAAAAGTGCTGCTCACCAAACTGAAGAGAAAAAACGAGTTGCAAAGTAACTACGATGATGCAAGTAATCAAGAATTGTGTGCCACTCACACAGACGTGCAGTCCAAGCGTGACACCTACGAAGCCTGAAGACAGCGTCACCTCTTACGCCCACGACGAGAAATGCGAACACACTGTCAACAGGATAGACAGGAAGAAAAAGAGCGGAAGCGCACGAACACATGAGATCTTTTCTTCGAACGCTGCATGCTTCTTTTGCAGAGGGTAGAAGCAGCTTCTACGTATTTCGTATATCCTTGCCGCTAGTGTACACCAGAGAGGTCGCATGAACAATGTAGAGGGCACATAGGTCGTATCGTTGTCACACGTCTGTTCTGTAACGAAGAGGTATCTAGTTCTACACACCTCTGCAGCGACATATTTGCCCCAGTCCTGGTAATTAGTGGTCACATGTGAGTAACTGCGTACGTTCCCACATAGAGAGCAAAAGATGTAGGTAGATGATGGATGCGTGTAAAATATCTTATTTTAACCTCTTATTGGTAGATTTAGAGCGTGAAAGACGAAGTTCCTGTAACCTGGTGCCGTTCAGTGAGGGCGAGAGACACACGCGTGTGTATGTTTGTGTGTGTGTGTGTGTGTGTGTGTGTGTGTTTGTGTGTGTACCGTCCCCTCGGAAAAAACTTGCCCCTGCGTTTCAACATGAATGGAGCATATAAACATGTATCTGCGTCTGTCTCGCTATATATGCTTACATTTTTGCATGGGATGATAGAATCCCCGAGGAAGCTGAGAGACGTAGATTTTATGTTTTACACATTTGAAGTGATAGTACAGAAGGCACCTGTCTGTATAGATGCATTATGCTGCATGTACCATGTATAAGACGCCTACGTTCTTCCGTCGTTCACCTTATCGACGTATACGTAAAACATCACTGTTCTCGTAGTCCCAATATTGCCGCGTTTCTCTGCTTGCGGAGACCTCTAAATGTTCGCCTGTACGTGTGAATTGAGATGTGAATGCGTCCGCAAGTATGGACGCCTTTCTGCATCATTCTTCACAGCGACGTGTGCGTACACAGAGAGACACTTGAGTACCGTCGTCCAGTGTATACATCTGATGATGTGCACACAAACGGATCATCGAGTCTTTACTCTCAGCTGCATACACTCTGTTTAGATTGGCCTCGTAGCACATTTGTGGCTTTGACGACTGTACGTTTGTGTCTGCATAACGGAAGAGGACAGAACGACGAGCTGTAGGAGTGATCCCTCGATACCCAGAAAAAGGTGCAACAGCAGGAACGTCGATTCCATCTGACACTCCACACCGACCACGTTCTAGCTGCCCGATGAAAAGAGGAGATCTTCGCACATTCAGAGATATCCCCGTGTGCATTGTTATTCGCACAGTTTTGCTCTCACCCGTGTGAGAGAGAGAGTGTCTCAAGCGTCTAGGTTCATAGGTTCATACACACGTATGGGTTCGTGTATACTCGTGCGTACGATGATGAAAGCACGCGACAGAACTCTGTCGGTTTAGGGCACTGCCATCTGATGTTTGGGGACTGTGTACGTTGGCTCTGCAGCCCTGCTCGAATGCCCAACTTGTACAAGAGCTTGTGATTTAGGTGAAGCGGCTGTGTGTGACTGGTCGTTGTGAACCGTGTGACGCATCGCTTTTTTCGGCGTACAGGTATCTCAAGTGTACTAAATACATGTAGGCATCTTTTGACCTTCTCTGTTTGACGCAGGCAACGAAGATCGGGGTGGTGAGTGCGCCATGTGTTACGTAAATATGCTTGTGTGGTATTTTCACACGGCGCCCCTTCATGACAATCAATGCACGTGGGTGACCGCTCTGTGCATTGCGCCAATAGAGTCTGTTGAGCGGAGAAGGCGGGAGGTGCAGCTGCAGATTCATCCCCTTACACGCTGCAACAGGTGACCCCTCCGTGCATTTGTTACTTGAGTGAAAACACGAATACATGGAAGTAATCCGACGTGCATAGATGCTCCTTTTGAAAGTGGTCGACGGATCAAGAGATCCAACCGTCTGCGCCTTTTGTCTCTTCAATCACACGCGCTCCCGGAAGGATCAAAGCGACTGCCTTTGGCGTGAGAAGTACTCACAACGCAGTACGCAGTCTCCCTTCTCTTTCATTTTTTTTGTTCGGTTTCAGCTGCGCTGCCTGTTTGCTCAACACTTCTTGTCAACATGTATTGTGCCTCTCCATGGTGACGCACATAGTCGCGCAGGACCGGTTGAACACGATCAAACAGCATTTGTGAACATGTGATCGTGTCGCTTGATTTGTTGTTTCCTTCTTTCTTTTTGTCGGTGTCTCTCTTATTTCTTCTCTCTCCCGTACACATGTAGCTCCATCCCAACGCGTGCAAGTATGTCGGCATATATGACTTTCATGTCTTTTGTTAACTTCCTAATGGTGTTTAGTTTCCCTATGTTCTGCACGTATTACACTTGAAGTGGCTCTCAACGTCGGTCTCTATGTCGCTTCCTGACGAAGTCCGTTCGTGTATTCTCCGGATGCGTTTCGCTTCTTTTAAGGCGAATAAGCCCCTCGCCGGCTGTCTCAGGCTCACAGTCCACTAATAATCCTTGGCAGTCCTTTCACAGGATAATAGTGAACGCCCCCCCCTTGAACCGTGCAACACAGTACATACTGCGTTTACGGTTTTTCCTCCCGGTACTCTTTGTCAATATCTATGTTTTGCTTCACGGTAACGCAGAGTGGCCCCACTCTTCTTTCTTCGTACGTCTTCCCGCCAGCCGCCGGAGTCGTGCAAACCTTCGGGAAGCGGTCACAGTATCTCGTCGGCATCAGCCGCGCTGCATCCCTATGTGCGCATGTGGTTCGTGCATAATTTACGTAGTAGCATGCACGTGCTCCCGG
The DNA here is from genome assembly GCA_000727475.1 of Sarcocystis neurona. NCBI lineage: Eukaryota > Apicomplexa > Conoidasida > Eucoccidiorida > Sarcocystidae > Sarcocystis > Sarcocystis neurona. The sequence continues at coordinate 1,175,554 of KL647291.1, read as the reverse complement.
CGTGTTCTTACTCGTGATCCGGTGGCAGCCTTCCAAGCGTCATCCTGTTGAAACTCTTCCAACGCATGGTACCTGACTCCAACCCCAAACCCCTGTTGGTCTTCTTCTTCCCTATAGAACTCCCCTCCGGTGTGCTTTCTATACAGTTCTTCGTGTACACGATTGCACCATTGAGCTAATGGTGAGCCATGTGCACAACTTCAGCATGGAAACACAAAGTACACGTTTGTGGCGTTCCCGCGCCCGCTGACTTACACACGTAGCTGCACCAGTTGATGCAGACCTGAGTGTTTTTTGTGTGCGTTTGATTCGAAGAATCGGAGGCACCTGCCCAAATACACGTACCGTAGTGCTGCTGGCCTTGACAACTGCAACCACATGCTTCTCGCACATCTACACGCACTTTGCCACACGTCGTATACGCACGCAAGTGTGGCTACACATCTCTACAACGAACACACGATGTATCCGCATGTCTGACACCAGTAGCTTTACATGTTACGCAGAGTTGTAGAGCCGAGTTGGACGTGATTTTGATGTGTGTGTATTCAGGGGATGAAACAGTCGCGCCACGTAGTTCTTCATGTGAGTTTTTTTTTCGCTTGACGGTGGCGAGAGCACGCACGGCATCAGGCTGTTTAGTCTAGTGGTATGATTCTCGCTTTGGGTGCGAGAGGTCCCGGGTTCAATTCCCGGAACAGCCCGTTTCTTCTACGAATTCTACTAAGTGGTATGACTCTTCCATTCCTCTTCCACGCCAAACGAGTGCTGCAGTGGCTTCACCGTTCACTTTTGCCTGCGTGCGCAACAAAGACAACAGAAACTGCGACGCCGCCTGTCAGCAGTCCCGCGTGGCAACCTGCGGTGTAGATTGTTCCTGCCGGTGTCATCTGTCTAAAAATTTTACAAGTACTGCAGTCTTCTTCTGGGCTCACCACGACACGCAGCCAGAAAACCGCCGGAATGTGCTGTGGATTAGAGGCCAGCATTTTCCGTGCACTGGCATTGTCCTCTATGAACCGCGACTACGCGCGTCTGCTTCCCGCTAGTGGATACACCGCTGTCACCCCACAGCGTCCCGTACAGAAGAGCGAGTAGTCTTTGCTATATTCTATCTGTCTGCCTTCCTTCAGAACCCTTATTTTCTCGGCGCACACTGACACATATACCGGACACATATCCGGTGCTGAAGCAACGACTGCGGAGCCAAACGGCAGTTAGCGTCCTAGACGGACTACCGATGTACGTGTTCTGCGGACACACACGGCTACCAGCAACAGTGGTGCTTCCGTTTGGGTCATGATGAAGTCGGAAAGCGTTCTGCTAGAACTGCTGTGCGCAGCATAGCTCGGTGCTACTTGTAGGTGAGGAGGAGAATATACACGGCGTTTTGACGAACTGAAGTTGTGCTTACACAACGGCATCCTGATTACCGACGAGGCTCAAATGCTGCTCTGGTTCTTTACCAAAAGTGTTTTCAAAAGTACATAGATCTACGCAGCTGACACACGCCACTTGTTGAAGACTACCGCTGACGGCAAAACTCGAACGTTGTCTGCGCGACTGTCGAAGCCCGTGGGTGTGTGCGCCAAATGTGCATCTTGTTAAAGGTAAGTACGTTCCTCCACCCCTAATACTGTCTACAGCGAGTACCTTTTAATCACGAGTTTTTGGAGGAAATTGCTTTACTTGCCTTTGATCAGCCACCAAAAGCAACACTCACCGAAGACACATATACAGAATTCTCTTTAGCTGTGATGCACAAAATCTTGTCACCATTAGTTTGAAGTCGGAGGAGGCCAGTGGCGGCTCTAAGCAATGTTGGTTCAACGGGATTCAGTATCTGAGGTGATTCCTCTTCCCGTCCGCCCTGGGGTACCTCGCTCGGAGTGCCTGTCGTCTTGTGCGTTAAATCATTGTTGATATGGGACGTGGCTTCATCCCTGCGAAAGCCTGGGAAGCGACACTGGCTCCAAAGCAGAAACACTGCTTCTAGGAGGAGAAATTTGCCCACTTGTCAGATGTCCGGGCTTGCCTAGCCACCCTATGGCGCGCACCCGTATTACGAAACAGTAAATGAAGACAAACATTGCAAGGAAGCAACGCGAAGTAGCCCCGCTGTAATGCCGTTTTCTAGGGATAAGCCACACCACACTCATCCAGCTGTCCTGTCCGTTCTTCTTCGCCTGCGTCGCTACTTTAAAAAAGCCTTCAGAACGACGTTGCTTAGTCGGTGAAGGCTGGGCGCAATATTGCACTCATCAGTGTTATTCGACAGACTGTGCGAATACTCAGCTAATTTTGCTTGCCTCGGCCGTCCACGGTTTCCCCGTGCCGAGCACGACATCTTCCTTACAGGTACGTAGAACACGCCCGTGCAAGGGAAATTCACCATAACTCCGGTGAGTGATGGTAAGCTTGGGATGTTTTTCAACACCGCCAATCGCTATTTCGGACGGGTGTAAGTATGGGTGCGACCCAGGAAGTGGCCGTGGACGATTCTGAGAAGATATTGCAGGCAACTGACAGAGGGCCGTCTCTCCTACCGTGTTGTGCCGATATAACAGAAAAAGCACCGCAGACAATAAGTGATTCTTGTCTTCTTATAGAGGAAACTGCGCTTGACCACAAGAAAGGGAAATTCTCAGATCTTTGAAAGGTCACGGTCGCGAGCACAGTCTACTGATATGCTTGTCTGCGCATTTTGTGTCCCCTAGTGGCGTTCTAGTCTGTTGTTGCCGTACGCATCGCCACGCGTTGCTCAAAAGCACCAAGGAATCCCCTTATTTCCCCTGTTTGTCGTCGTCCCTCCCATTCCCACAACCTTCTAATTCTTCTTCTTGCTTGGCGCGTATGTACCGTCCTCGTATGTCACTTGTTTTCATCACCAGTTTTGTACTAGACTGCCTCCCGAGGACAGGTCACCAGTTAGAATTCTGAAGCATTACCCGGTGTCTCTTTCGGCATCTACCGCCGTCCTGTGCATGACGTGCACGCCACGTGTTTTCTCCATTGCTCTGACAGAGTTCGCCTATAATACAGTGAGTTGTTCGAGTTCACGGTCAATCGGCCCCCGAGTGCCTTGTCCCCGCTTATCGCGGCTTTAATTTTCTCACGTACGTGCCAAGTAGTCGAAGAAGGCAATGAGGTGTTCTGATGAACAATTGTGATTTACGGGGAACAACCGAACGCCTAACTCGTGGCGTGGAGAGCGTGGCAATCACACTAGCAGCCCGCTACCGTTTTCTGCAGCTTCTGTGTGTTTATGGCGAGCAATTTTAAAGGTATTCGTAGGCCGGTACAGCGAATACTGGCCACATGCACATGCACAGATACATACAAAACAAGGTTTCCGAATGAGTGTGTTTGCGTCAGCAATCCATGTGCACCCACGTATAGCTACATGTAACTTTCTCTGCGTGTGTATGTGTCTCCACGCGTACACGTATGTCGTAGCCGAAAGTGTGACAATACTGTCAATGTTTGAGCACCAACATATTGATCCCCTTGTCCGCAACGCGAAACGTGGAAATCTGCTCAGCGCAACGAAATGCGCAAACGCCAGGGTACACGCACGTCCCAAGAAGTCCTGCAAACGCACCACGGTGTCTAAGTGGAGAAACATCGCACTCCGCTGACAGGATACGAAATGGACGAACTTCTGTAGCTCGTTTTTGTAAAAGGACCACCCTTCGTGAACTGGGGAGGAAACAAGCACGGTGGCGGCGACCTCTTAACTATTTTCACATTCAAATATGGTCGTTTTACACACAACAGTGAGACTACCTTGATCCTACGAAGAAGCGCTCGTTCGCGGGTTTGTCGTCAAGCCACCTCAACAGTAAACGAATACATATGTCTAGAGCTTTTGACGCCCCCAGACTGACGTCTCTCTTGAATGAAGCTAATCCGACGCCTCTGGACAACAACACTTCCATTCGTATACATCTCTACACAAGAATGCAGATGCACGTGATCGTGAGCAAGCGAATGCAGGGACACCCAAAGTGACCGCACTCAAAGACAGTATCTCATACGTTGGGGAGTCATAACACACAAGCAGGTAAGTTTGTGCGGAGAAAGCTTTACAGTGTGAGAGGGGGAGCAATGGACACCTATATACATATATATATATATATACATACATATATGTATATATATATGTATATATATATACGTATACGGATGTGTACACGCATACATGCATGGTTCGTGTAGGTTTACAAATGAATATGGACACCGGTGCGTAGCCATAGGTACACACGTTGCACCTGCGGATGGTGGCATATATGTGTGTATGTGTTTCCCAGCACGCATAAGCAATGCTAGCTCGTGTGCAGCATGAACAGCTTTTGCTGTTGCTGCGATCCTCCAGGAGCAGCGAACCTGCAGGAGGAAACAGAGCAAGCGAAGAACAACATGCTTACAATTTATCTGTTTACTTTTTGAATTTTTCTGTCCTCCTCTCTTTTTCTGATTCTCTCTGTCTCCTAACACACACGTGTACACAACGCATGTGTGAGTTTAAACTGGCCGGCTGTTCGCATAATATCCGCTGCTTCAGTCCACCTGATTGAACAGCTGTTCTTCTTACGATCTACACAACTCCCTTTTTATTATTTCCCTTCCGAAGAAAGCCACGCATGCTGCTGCTGCAACAACAAAAAAAGAGAGAGCAGTGACGGGCCCGCAAAAACGCGCGGTCTCCTGTCACTCCTGTCGCTGTGTCCACGTGCCTACACACGCTGCCCTGCAACCCCTAGCCCTCTGCGATTGCAAACATATATATATATATATATATATCACATATGTATAAGTATATGTTCAAATACACACGAGTGATTACGAAGACACACGTGTATGTAGTGTGTACTCTTGCGTGATGGTGCCTCAAATGTGTATGTCTGAGTCTGGCTATCAATGTATGCATACATAAATGTAGCATTTTGCTCTTTTTTCCCGCACATGCACCTGTTCACCTACCTCGACATACACAATAAGATGGATTCATTTCAGTTAACCTGGTGATGTGACTAAATGGACAAAGACTACCACATACGTATGCGTATATATACATATATATATATCTATCAATAAATATATATATATATATATCTATATATATATGTCCACATACAGTAGTGCTCCTGTTGCTGGCATTGTTGATATTTAATTTTCTTAAATACTACACGAAGCCTTCCATACTCACACGCAGGTCAAGCAACTCCGGCTGTGTGGACTCATCATTCTTTCCCATGTATATACATGTATATGTTGGTTCGCACGTGTATAAAACCACACACACGTATATATACATACATGAGTATGTATTCCCTTGTGTGTGACTACGTGTAAACGCACACAATTGTCCGGATCTCTCTACTTTTTTATCCGTCCTAGTAGGTTTGTGTAGACAAACGCATCTCCAGACGCTTTCTGACACTTTTTTTTCCCTCCTTTTCCCTCTCTCTCTTGCGGAAAAAATGTTCACCCGAAGAATTTCTGAAGATTGGCTCGAGTCATCATGACTGTGAGCATGAAGAAGCCTGCGGCAGAGCAGAGAGTTGCTCCAGGGGGAGGCGGGTCCCCAACAGCGTACGAATTCGCAGCAGCATCAGCACCGCCGTCTGCTTGCGCCTCTGCAGCGGCGTGGTTTGACGAAGCCTCAGGCGTATAACGAAGAATCATGTTGAACGGAAAAATTGGGTGGAAAGGCAAAAATGCTGCTGCGCGGTCGTCAAAACAAGCGTACACCGTGGGCATAGCTATCATCACGACCAAGCCCACGACCAAATTTCCTTTCTGTCTGTAAGACGCAATTTGCCTGAAGCATTGCAAGGAAAAGAAGAAGAAGAAGCACAGCAGTGGCACCAGATTGAGCAGCAGGAGGAGCAGCAGCAGCAGGAAGAGTTGCAGCAGCAGGAAGAGTTGCAGCAGCAGGAAGAGTGGTAGCAGCAGGAAGAGCAGCAGCAGGTGCTGCAGCAGCAGCAGGCGAGACGGGACAGTGTCAATCGCAGGAAGCGCAGCGGTCGCAGCAGGAGAGCAGCAGCGGCAGCACCAGGAAGAGCAGCGTGAACGGCGCACGTTGTATATGTATGTAGGTAGTAAGCAGAAGCATGGTCCACTTCACGTCTTTCTGTGTTGTCGTGTATCTCTGCCTAGGTACATATGTATATGCATACATTCACATCCAGGTACACATACTATATACGGAGATTCACAGAAGAAGACTCAGAAATTCAGTGTGTGTGTTGCACGCAGATAAGTTTTCTTTTTCTTCTCTTTCTCCTCCTTTCTTTTCAGGGACGGAAAACTGCATAAATACATCTCCGTCGCGCCGGCGACGTCTGAGACCGATCCGAAGGCACTTCGCGGCCCGTCCAGAGCGACTGTGTTAAGCACGAAGAACTGAAGTTCACCACTCTCCAAAAAAGCTCGAACGAAGAAAGAAAAACGCCAAAAGGCCAAGAATGTGTGCGGCTTCTAATATGACGTTAACTCGGAAGAAGAAACGAAGTTGCAGTCATATTTACAACGATAACTGCCGCTATCACAGCGAGAGGAGAGGCGCGAAAACAGAGAGAGAAGAGAAGTATCGGCGCAAGAAGACAACGAAGGGAGAGAAGGAAAGGCGCAGAAAGGAGAAGAGACGAAAAAAGTAAAATCGCGAGAAAACAAAAAGAGAAGAAATGTAACGGCGCAACACGAGAAAGAGAAGAGGGAAGTAAAGGCTTGGAAACAAAGAGAGGAGAGATGCAGAATAGAGTGTCCCCGCTTCGACAGCTACTTCCTTCCATTCGAAAGAAACTTTTCACGCATCAGACGAAAAACCCCGGCTGACGAAAAATCCTGTGCAAGAAGAAACCAAGAAACGCCGGCGAGACACTTTGAAAACACGTAGACTCAGAACCGATGAGACACGAAGTTGGCGGGGCCAAGAACGAGAAATTTGACTTTTCTGCTGTCCCTGTCTTCTCCTCCCCTCCCCGTCCCCCCCCCCCCCGCCCCCGCTCGAGTCAGCCCTGGCAATGCTCAGGAAGAATGAACAAGTTCAAAACGCTTCGTATAGTTCTTCCTGCTGCCACTACATGTCAGGCGTCATCCTACTCACGTGCAGCTGCTGCCGCTGCCTTTGGCACTGCTTTTTCAACTGTTGCTGTTGCTGCGTATTTTCTGCAGCTGCAGCTGCACACGCCCGTCCTGCTGTTGCTGCTGCGTTTTCCTGCTGCTGCTTCACGTTCCTGCTGCTGTTGCACGTTGCTGCTGCCGCTGCTGGTTCCCCGCGTCTCTTCCCCGAGCGGCGACGTACAGACACACCGAGAGAAAGAAAAGCCGGGATAATCTTACTTGTTTTTCTTCTGAATTTTCTTCTCGACGACCTCAAGCAAACGACCTCCTCGACCGGCGGGGCGCCCATCGGCTCCTGCGCCGCTCGTCGCTTCCACGTCTGCACCAACGCTGCCAACAACCGCCACGCGTCTATACAAACCTACATGCCCTATATATACAACTACATATGTAAACACATATATGCACATATTATTTTATGTCTAGATATGGACGTAGAATTCTACGACGCACCCTCTCAGAGTGGCGCATCTACTAAAACAGATGCGTTCTCTATATACAAATATAGATTTACTACATGTACGTGTGCGTAAACCTCTGCTACGCATCCTCTCATAGTTGCATCTACACAAATAGATAATTCACCTATATATACAAACTTAAATGGAGACATCTATATACACATACATATGCACACCTTCATATATAAAAATACATACACCTATACACATATATATATATATATATATATATGTTGTTCTGTGTAGACATGCGCGTAGACGTTTATTATCTGTCCTCTCATATACATACGTACCATGTCCAAAGTGAGAATACGCAAGTGTACTCCTCTAGTACACATGTGAGGAGAGTTCAACGAACGTAATGCACCTATTATACATTAGCCATATACACATACATAGACATATATATATAAACATACACTAGCGTATATGTATGGTTGCCTTTGATTGAGTACACGAAGATGTTAGTGCGTCATCATCAGGCCAGCACCTACATGTGCGCATATATATATTTATATTATTCATGTACGGTATATACGTACACATCCATAGAGACGCATACTGGCAGCTGTAGAGACACACAGAAAATACACGTATCTACCATTCTCTCACTGTAAGTGTGTCTGTCTCTCGGCCGCTCTCTCTATCTCTATTTAGCTGTATCTATCTATCCAGAGGTCGTCACGGACATATTTCACACTCTTTTATATATATATATATTCCCCCAGCCACGTCCATACGTACGTGCATCCAGCAATATATGCATAAGCGTATATACACACATATACGTACACACATATATATATATATGTATGATACGTGCAACATGAATATATATACACATATATACATACATGAATGTACACATACATATATATATGAGATATCCAACATGTGCCTGTTCTTCATGCAGAGATTGTGCGTACGTTCCTCTGTCTCTACGACGAGACAAGTGCCCTTCACGGGGCGCACATGTTCTACACCGCCTGCTGCGGATACATCTTCACTTTCTAAGTAGGAGCACTGCTACGCATGTATAAAATATCAGCACATATATATGTTAGAGAAGAAATCACCAAATTAGGCGCACTTTCCCCTCCTTCCTTGTGGCCTCATCCTTCACAGAAAAAGAGAGAGAGTGACACAGAGAGAAAAAGTCAACGTCTTGGGGTCAACGCGCCACAGGCACCCGGTCGTGGACCGCTGTCGCCGCGCAGCAGCGCTCGCCTGCTTCTGCTGTTCGAACTCTTGCTGCTGCTTCTCTTCTCGCGCAGCTGCTGCTGCCACGTCCACGCCCGCTGCCGCTGCTTCGCTGTCGCTCCTGCTGTTTCTCTGCCACTGCTGCTGCTTCTCTGTCACTGCTGCTGCTGCTCTGTATTTGCTGCTGCTTCTCTGTATTTGCTGCTGCTTCTCTGTCGTTGCTGCTGCTGCTGCTCGGCTTCCTCTCGTCCTGCGCGCGACTGCCACCGCTCCTTCCTCCCTTCCGCCTTCTGGTGCCCTTGCTCTGTGCGTCTGCACCTGCTGCTCTACTGCTTCGACCGCTAGACCTGACGCCGCTCCTCCCGTTGCCGTTTTGTGTGCTCCTGCTGCTGCTCCTGCGCCTGTGCTGCTGCTGCTGCGTCCACCTCTTCGCGCACTGCTGCTGTGCTTGCGCTGCTGTTGCCGCAGCTCCCGCCGTTCCTACTGCTGCTGCATTTCTTTTGCTGCTGCTGAACTCTGCGTCTGCAATACCTACCGTAGTATTCTTTCCACAGCGCCCTACACTCGTTTTGCAGCCGTTGAAATTCTTCGAAGCGATAGATGAAGAAGTAGCTGAGAAGTTCTGAACAAGCAGCAACAGCAAGTCCCAGGGCGAAAACCAGCAACGTGTGTAGAGAATCCACATATGCGAAGCGTCCTGTCAGTCCTGCACTTGCTGTCGCTTCTCCTCCTTCTTCTTCTCCCACTGTTGCTGCTGCTGCTACGAGCGACGGTGCCAATGCTCCCCCTCCTGCTCCTGCTGCTACCACCGCTGCTGCTTTGGCCAAGAAAACTACGCCTCTTCGCAATGCTGCTGCCGCTGTGGCCGGCGCTGCGGCACCTGCTGCTGCTGCTGTTGACGCTGCACGTGCTGCTCTTGCTGCTGCTGGCGTGGGGCAGCGGGGAAAGGACCAATTTGAGAGGACACCCTGTTCTGCGCCATCAGCAGCAGCAGAGTGAGATATCAAAGAAGAGGCAACAGCAGCACCTGCTGCGGGAGCAGCGGCATCTGCAGCAGCAGCAGGTCCTTGAGAGGTGAACGAAGAAGAAGCAGCAGCCGCACGCCCTGCGCCTGCAGAAAAGACGTTAGCGGCCGGCGAAGCTATCGCAGTGCTCTGCCTTTCCTGCAGCGCATGCGGAGATGTGTGCACGGCCAAAGCAGGAAGAGCAACTCCTGCAGGAGGGCCGCATGGGAGGGCTGCAGCAGCAGCAGCAGCGGAAGAAGAAGCCTCCATCCTGCAGCACCCAAGTAGCAACGCGCCGTAACATGCAACGCGGAGCAGTAGCAGCAGCAGTAGCTCCTGCGGGGGGACGAAGGCGTTACAGCAAAGGCAGCAGCTCCCCGGATGGCAGCAACGCGACAACAGCAACAGCATTTGCAGCAGCAGTAGCCGCTGGAGAGTCTTCGCGTCACCAACACAGCAGCAGCAACGGTCTCGTGCATGTACGTTTCGGCACGAGAAGAACAACGCGGCAGCAGCAGCACTACAAAGAGAGAAGCAGTACAGCAGCAGCAGCGCACGGACACCAGGAAAGGAGCCGCAGTCCACCAGCCGCATATATAGCAGATGTGCTAACAGCGCGAGCAGCAGCAGCAGACTGGACGTGCACGCGAAGAAGCGGTAGCAGTAACAGGGGAGAAGGAGCCCTCACCAGCAGCCTCACCGACGACGCAGCAGCCGTGACGACAAGCAGAGACAAAGAGCCTTGCAGCAGTGGGTGAGAAGAAGAAGCAGCAGCAGGTGAAGTGAAGCAGCAGCAGCAACTGAAGAGAAGGGGCAGCAACTGAAGAGAAGGGACAGTAGTGTGTAGCGACGTTTTACTTCGTATACGTCTATTATACGCATTAAGTGAGCTGCATGTATTCAAGGACTGCCGTGTGTAGATATGCTTCTGCAAGCACATATACATATTCATACACTGACATATATATCTCTATCAAATATATCTCTCTATCTATCGATATATACACGTAGATATATGCGTATGTACAGGTACGTTGAGACCTGCCTCATGTACATAATGTGGCAAAGTGATGAGGAGGTGGCAGCGTCTGCAGTGTGTGGGGTTCGCACGAGGACGCGGGAGACGAGACACGGACGGATGAAATCGGCCCGGCAGCCAGACGCGCTACACGTACCAGGCGTCTCCACGAAAAACATATATATACACATACACGTCTCTTCTGCATATACGCCTTCATACATATACATTTATATACCGGCAATTTGTGTCACTGCTATTCACGTAGACAACGACTACAGAAACATATAGATATCTCATCTACACAAATTACACGTATGCGTCTCACTCTTGTGAACCACCTCTTTCTCTCTCTATTTATATAAATTATACATATATATGCATGTATATAAATCTCACCTATATGAAGCACCTCTCTCTATATATATAAATTCTCACCTATCTAAATTCTGTATATAAGTATATGAATCTCATCTACGTGAATCACCTCTCTCTATATATATCTATATACGTTCTCATCTATATAAATTATACATACATATATATATATGTATATGCACGTATATAAATCTCATCCGTGTGAATCACCTCTCTCTTTTTCTCTCTCTATATATTCTCATTTACGTAGACTATATACATATGTATATAAATCTCACCTCTATGAATCTCCATCATCACATATATGTATACATATATATATATATATATATATAAATATATATACAGACGCATCACATGCGGGCGGTTGGCTGACACGTACACACACACATATATACATATATATATGTTATAACCTGTATAATATATAAATATATAGATATATATTTATCAGTAGAGATGGGTACATGTAGAAGAATAGTGCAAGGAAATAGAGAGATAGAAGTATAAGCAGAGAACAGGAAGATTGAGGCAGATATTGGGAGGGACGGGGCGACGACAGCTGCAATGAGGAGCGCCCACTTCCTCGCGCCTGAAGCCGCCTGAGGCAGCAACCGTCGGGCCCCTCCTCGTCTGACCGGCGCTGCTGCTGCTGCTTTTGTCCCTCCTGTTTTCTCTCTGTTCTCTCGCCGCTGCAAGTTCTTCCGTCGCGGTGCTGCTGCTGCTGCGTATTTTCCTGCTACCGCGTCTACTGGTGTATATCTTCTTCTTCTTGCTGCTGTTGCTGCCGCTACTTCTTTGCCACTTTCTGCTTCTGCTCTCGCCGCTGCTGAACTTTCCGCGGAATTTCCGTCAAATGAGAAGGTCCTTACTTGACGCAGCAGCAACCGAGCGCCAGCAGCAGCGACCCGTGAACCCCAGCAGCAGCAGCAGTCGCGGAGTGACAGCAGCAGCCCCAAAGCAACTGCTGCAGGCCACCTACTAGCAGGAAGAGCAGCAGCAGGCGGTGTAGCGTCTCTTACTTTCCTTTCAGAAAAGTGTCAAAGTGAACACGTCTCGGCGAGAGGAAATTCTTTCCTTTTCCGTAACACGTGCGCACTGCAAAATAAAACGACCCTCGTCGAGTCTTCGTCCGCGGCCCATGTGGAACGAGATTCGAGGGTTCCCCCCACGTGCTCTCCCCCTGCTGCTGTTGCTGCTGCTGTTAATGCAGGCACTGCAGCGCTCTCGGTGCAGCTGCTGTTCGTCCTGCTGCTGCCGCTGTAGGTGCTCGTGCTGCTGTTCAGCAATTTCTCTCCTAATTCGTTGCTGAAGGGAAGCACTTATCCCCCTCGCCTTCTCCTGAGTCACTTCTCAACTATATACATTGCACGTGCATCACCGACACACGCGTATACACACCCATACACCCCGAGTAGGTATATACATATATACATATATATATATGTACACTCAATATGAGGGTAAACTGATACACGTATATACATGCATCTACACATCTACACAATATACACATAGACTGGTAGAAAATACATATATATAGTAGCCGACTCACATATGTATACATGTATATGTGTGTGCGTAGACAAAGACATATCTGCGGATAGACTCTCTACGTACGTACAGAGTAGAAGAGACAAAAAGTTATACATCTGTGAATACGAGACTCCTACACGCATCCACGTGTGTCTATATATAACGTAGAAAAATCTGGTAGGAAAGCAGAAGACACACTCGTATGTAGAATGCTCGGAAGCATGACACGTGTGTTGATAACTCCGAGAATTTACGTGGGAGGGCGACTGCCTGAGGCGGAGACGGAGACGAACGAGGCGCTTCCGTTTTCTCCTCTTCGGCCCTTCTGTCTTCTTGATCTGCCTTTTTTCAGTTCACGAAGCCTCCTCTCCCACTTCAAGCGGGCACATTACCACGAAGAAGAAGACGAAGACATTTCTGCCTTTTGCTGCACACTTCCCCCCTCAACACAAAGTCTGTGCACAGATATACATAAACAACGCACACACAGAGAAGCGCCAGCCCACTCCAAACATATACATATGTGTCTGTCTGCCTATTTGTAGGGATATTATACATACTACACACACGCGCCCCCCGTCGACCCCCACACTATATCTGCGCCCACGGCCCCATACAGAAGAGAGCCCCCAGCTGCCTACGTACACACACACATATGCGTACATCTGTGTATGTGTGGAGATCCACGCATCGCTCTCTCTGTATGTGTACTGCATTCCTACATGACGTATATACGCACAAAACGTCAACACACGTATATGCGCGTGTCTACCTGCCTCGATTGCCGCTAATCTTCTGCAGCCTCCTCTTCTCTCAGGCCGGTCCCCCCGAACGGAAGGCGGGGGAGGGGCACACACACATACACACGCAGCTGGGGAAGGGGCGAGTCGAGCTGCTGAGAAAAAACTGCGCCACGAGACGACGGAGGAGCTGCCGCGCAGCAGACTCCCCGGGGAGGCGCCTCTGTGCAGCGTCTTCTACCCACGCCTGCGTCTGCTGTGCTGCACACGCCGGTTTGGCACGCCCGCTGCTTATATGCGCCGCCGCTGGCGAGGCCAGAAGCTACACACGCACATATGTGTCGGAGGAAGTCGCACATACGTGTTTCTCTGAGATGCGTCTTTAGACTGGTGCATGGGGCTCTGCACATATATATATGTGCACAGGTGGGGACGGGAGAAGTGCATATATATATGTATGTATATATGTGTACACGTATGTGTACATATGCGTACACCACTGCGTAGTGCAGTTTCTCGCCTACGCACAGAGACAGAGAAGGGAGAACTGCAGCTTCCCAAGTCTCCCTCTATCTCTTGTCAGGAGTTCTCTTTTTACATATGTACTACGTACCCTCTGCATACATGAACATGCACAGCCGCACCCATGTATATGTACGTATATATATGCAGGTATGAGAAGGTGTGTAGAGGGTGTTTTTCAGCTACACAGACATACATATATGTAGACTTGTGTATGTGCATACATATATGTACAGGCAAGTACGTATCTACATATACATATATATATAGATATAGATATGGGTATATGTAGTGTGTTTGAAAGTGTATTCATTTGAAGCTTTCTCTCTAGACGCACGCACACACGAGATACATATGTAAATGTATGTACTATTGCATACATATATTTATATGTAGATGTACACACACGTACATGTACATATATATGCATTCATGTATATGTACATATGTGTGGAGCGTTTCTAACTGCTTGTTTGGAAGGGAAGAGAAGAAGGCGAGGAACTAAGGGAGACGCAGACGCAGACAGCTGCTGGACGTGCGGAGAGGAACGGCTGCTGCTGCTGGGCAGCCTGCTGCAAACGAAGCGCAAGTAGGACGGCCCTGCGGGTGTTCACCGCCCTGCTGCTGCTGCCTGCTGCTGTTGCTGCTGGGGCTCTCGCAGAGTGGCCACGCACCTGCGGCTGCTGTTGCGCGAAAAAGATGCTGCTGTTCTCCCTGCAGCTCCTGCTACGGGCCGCCGGCTATATACGCCCGTGCGGCTGTGGACTAGGACATAGAAACTGCAGCGCTGCAGCGGCTCGTGCGCGGCGGTGCCCTTCGTGCCGCTGCTGTTATTGCTGTATGCTGCTGCTGCCGCTGCTACTGCTGGCTGCTGCTGGTGCGGCCCCTGCTGCAGCTGTCCCTTCGCGCTTGTGGCTGACGCTGTTGCTGCAGAAGTAGCCACCAGCCCCGCTGTCGTGGCTGCTGCTGCTCCTCCTCCTCCTCCTGCGGCTGCCGCTCTGCTTTTGCGGTCAATGGTGGGACGGGAGACGGAAGTCGGAGGCCTCGGGGCAGCGAAGGCAGCCGAGATGAGAAGGGGCTTCGCGTGGTCTGTGTGTGCGTCTGTCTGTGGCTGCAGCCGAAAGGCGGGGGAAGGAACGCAGGAAAAATTTTATAGGCAAACACAGAAAGGAAGGAGAAGCGTTTCGTGATGTACGGGCATGTGCATGCGGAGATGTCGTCCTGTCGCCATCTCCGGAAGAGCAGCAGCAGCAGCAGCAGCAGCGCGTTCGCGGAAGCTGCAGCAGTCGAAGCTGTTGTACACCCGCGGCAGCTGCAGCTGCAGCAGCAGCGAAGCGCAGAGACATGCAGCTACAGCAACGGCAGCAGAGCAGCAGCAGCAGCACGATGGAGGAGGAGGAGGAGCTTTGCAGCTGCAGGTGGAGCCGGGGCGCGGTTGAGCTGCTTGCGGATGCGGCACCAGTGCAGGAGCAGCAGCAGTACCACCAGCAGCAGCAGCACCCGCAGCGTCGGCAGCACCACCAGCGCCAGCAGGAACAGCGGCATCAGCAGCAACAGCAGCAGGAGTGCCGCCAGCAGCACCAGCAAGTACCGGGAGGCCACCCCCTGTTCTCATGTGAACAAACCGGTCCGCACAATACACAGGTGAGGCACGAGCAGTGCTTGAAGAGCTTTGCTGCAAATCGCGTCGTCAGAGTAAAGACGCGATTTCGCTTCTTTACAGAAAGGCGGCCTCCTCTTCTGTGCCACTCCCAAGCGCCTGTCTGGAGAAGACCTTCCCCCTCTTTCCCTGCTGTCGTCCTACCGCGCCGCGCTGGTTCTGTGCCGTACCGGGCTGCTGCCGCTGCTGCATGCGCCTCGCCTCTCTCTCTCGTGGCGAAGAGGATATTACCCGGCTACTTGTGTCTGTGTGGCAATATCTGCACTTTGTCCTGTGTAAATCTGGCTTTTCCCTCCTGTGTATCTCCTCGCTTTTCCGTCCCCCCCTCCGCGCCTCGCCGCCGGCTTTCTTCTCGCACAGAGAGTCCACAGCAGCAGGGCGCTCAGCCCCGGCGGCTTTTCCTCCGCCCTCTCTCCGTTCTACTCTCCCGTCTTTTTTCTGAGAAACTGTCCTCCTCCGTCACCACCTGTACTCCTGCAGAAAGCTGCGGACGTGGCCCGCTTCCCGGGCGGCGCGCGCCATCTGCTCTGCACTTCTTCTACTCAAGGAAATCTTCTGCCGACGTCTACATCGCAAACAGTGGGCGTATACACACGCAAACGTGTGTGACTGCGTCCACGTGAGTGTATACTTAGTATCTGTGCCTGCATCCTCTTTTTTACGTGGAAAAGCATAAAGAGATACGCCGGACGTCCCTCTGACATACGTACGTGTGAGAATATACACCGGGTGTGTCTGCGTCGCCGTCCAGACATGCATGTGTACGTGAGAAAATATCCGCAGTGTGTCTACATCTACATAGATGTATACATACGTTGAAGGCTATATATATATATTCCGTACATATATCTGGTCAGTCCCTGGGAGATATGTGTATGCGCCTGCGTACGTGAGAGGTATACGCCCGGTGTGTTTGCACCTACACATGTATATATATGGGTTGAAGGATATATACACATACTAAGGATATCTGTGTGGTCTCCTATATATGTATGGACGCTTGTGAGAATATACGTACGTATGTGTGTCTCTGCATCTGTGTATATATACCTTGTTTGATACATATATTCACCCCACGTACATCCGTCTGCTCTATCTGTGTATATGTGTGGGAATATACATACTCTCTGTGCGTACACCTACATACGTATACGTTGAAATATATACATATATATAGTGCATATATATACTACTCTGGCGTTTTTGTATGTATACGTCTGAGAATATAAATTCTGCGTTTCTCTGCACTTCAGTCTATACATTGGAAAGTACATATTCACCATACGTCCTACTTTCTCTCAAAAGAAGGCGAAGAGCTTCGTGGGGCTTCACACGTAGGATTTAGTCCACAAACCATTCTATTTTTTCCTCTCTCTACAAATATATGTCTGGAATCTATCTACGTTTCCATATATATGAATATATACATGTGTATACATACACAGCTTTCTGTGTGTCTATGTATATGTATATATCCGCGCAGCGACACGTACGGCGAAGAGTTGACTTTCTGCGTGCATGCGATATGCGTAGATGTTTTCTTCCCGATTACTCGGCGTCGGTGCGGATATTTCTGCCCCGTTTCCCTCTGTTTTCTTCGAGAGGAAAAAGCAGGACAGAGGAAGACTTACGCTCGTCGCTGCGCTCGGAAGCTTCTCTCCCTACCGTTCCCTCGCAGAAGCCGCCCGCGCTGCTGCTGCTGCTCCTGCTGCTGCTCTCCGCCGGCGTCTGCTACGGGTGCTACCCCCGACGCCAGCGCGTGGAGCAACAGCTGCAGCTGCACCACGCCAGCAGCGGCAACGTCAGCAGCAGCAGCACTACTACTGCTACTAGGAGCAGCAACAGCAGAAGCGGCAGCAGCAGAAGTGGCCGAAAAAAGACCCCACACACACGACCGAGTGACTTTCCTTTGGCAGGAGGGGCACAGGCCTAGCCGAAGAAGCAGCAGCAGCAGCTTCGAAGAGGTGGCAGGCAGAGGAAAAATAGCTACAACAGCAGCATCAGGGACTGCAGCAGCACAGAATTGTGGGAGGACCTGCAGGAGCGGCAGCAGCAGTGGCAGCAGGCGAAAAGGACGAAACAGCTGCTGCAGCAGGTGCAATGCTGGGCGTGGAGGGAATCAGCTGCAGCGGTGAAGAAGGACCAGAAGCAGCCCCACAGAAGCAGCAGAAATACCTGCCCCACCCTCCCGCCGGCCAGCAGCAGCAACGCGCGAGCAGCTGCTGCAACAGTAGCTCCAGCAGCAGCAGCAGTCGCAGCAGCAGGTGCGGCAGTAGCTACCGCAGGAGCAGCGGCAGAGACATCAACGTCCACCAGCCGGCTCTTCTTCTGGGAGGGAGTGAAGCGACAGCACCAGCAACAGCCTAGCGCTTCTTATCGCTCTCGTCTCTCCTCGTTGCCCGCCATGGGCAGCATTCGAACGCGCATGCGAGGGGGATTGATATAGTCCTTGGAGAAGAAGGCGTTCTGTGCCGCTGCGACTGGAAAGTTTCAGCCAGCTGCTGCAGCTGGGGCAGCGGAAAGAAAGGAAGAGGAAGCAGCAGCAGCAGCAGGAGCAAAACAAACACAGCACTCTCACCTTTCCAAACCTGTCAAAGAGACGTGGGGTGGACGTCGACCCTCTTGAAGCCGTAGCCAAGCAGCAGCCAGGCACCAACAGAGCAGCAGAAGCAGCAGCAGCAGTCACGCAGCAGCAGCGAAAACAAAGCAGCAATAGAAGCCCCAAAGCAGAAGCAGCAGCAGCAGCAGCCAAGAAGCCGCAGCAGCAGCCCAGCAAAAGCAGCAGCAGCGCCTTTTCAGACCCGCGAGGCTCGGTGCCATACAACGTCTCTGAGGCGATTGACTGTTCTTCTTCTGCTTCTGCAGAAGCTAGCAGCGCGCAGCAGGCAGTCTCCTGCTGCTGCTGTTGCATCCGCAGTGTCTACGTCACTCAGCCTTTCTCATTTTGTTATCTTCATCTTCTTCCTCTTTTCAAACGCTCTATGAGCATATATATATATATATATATATATATATATATAACTA
>KL647291.1:1062544-1156256 GCA_000727475.1 Sarcocystis neurona | reverse complement strand
ATATATATATATATATATATATATATATATATAAACACTTCGTCTTCAACTACCTGTGTGCAATCCCATCCTTACACTTAACAAAATACGTAAAAATATATGCAGATATATACATGTTTATATATCTACACGTATACATCTATTTGTATACATATCTGCATATATATATCGGACGCAAGAATATATATATCTATATATCCGTATAGATGCACACACATACGTCGATGTGTATACATATGCATACATATATATATGTATGAATGAACACATACACACCAGTCTGCATACATCTAAATATAGTGTCCCCCTCTCTCTCTATATATAAATGTTTATGTGTATATATATGTATTCACGTGTAGAACTATGCAGCCAGACAGGGAGCTAGTGACGCCTCCATTTCTGTGCATACGTCTCCACACGTATGTTTAGACATATGTGCTTCCACATTCACATATATATACGTAACTGTGTATTCCTATAATGTATACATGTATATGTATGGGTTTGTGTCGACCTTGAATTTGTACGTGTATTATACAAGTCTGTCCATCTCTTTATCTACGGGAGACGGGTGGACGCCGAGGAGGTGCTGCCTTGTCCCATGTACTACTACATACGCACATATGGAAAAGTAGATTTTATTTATTAACTCCAGACATGGCATGTATGTGCCCCAGTCGAGTCAACTCCGTGAATTTGTGAACGTCTTTTGTGGAGGAGAAAAACGCGCATGCATTTTTTCTGCTCCTCCTCCCCGTCCTCCTCCTCTTGCGTCTCCCCGTCCTCGCGAGTCGCTTTTTGCTGCTGACTTCCGCCCACGTCCTCCTCTCCGTCGGCGCCCTTCTGTTCTCCGTCATTTTCTCGCGCGCTTCGGGTTTTCTTCCCTTTCTGTGTTTTCCGCTCTGTTCGTGGTGGCTGACAATGGCGGCAGTAAGCCGGACGCAGCCGCAGCAGCCGGCTTTGCTGTCTCCTGGTGAGCAGCTCGCCCGTTTGCAGCAACCCCACACGTCGCCCGCAGCAGCGTTAGCAGCAGCGACGGCGTCCTCGGCTCCTGCTGCCGCTGCTGCTGCTGGTCCTTCGCCTCCGGGCCGTGGTGCCCCCTTTTTTCCCGCTGTGAGGCGCACTGCTGCTGCCCGGTCGCTCTGGCCCTCTGCCTTTCCGTCTTTCGTCATTTTCGCGGTCTTCATCTCCGTAAACAACGTCTTCTTTTTCTTCGTGATTTCCCCTTCTTGTCCCCTGCGCGCGGTCTCCTCCGTATATACTCTTTTTCTCCGGAACTCTCTTCTGCGTCCCGTTTTCCCTCGTCCACCCGTTTTCCCTCGTCCTTCTGTTCCGCTCCTATTCGTGTTGGTTTCCCCGTTTTTCTTCTCGGCCCCGCCCGGCTCCTCCGAATTCTTCTCCTGCCCTCTTCTCCTCCTCCTCCGCCTTCGTCGTCCCCTCCGTATTCATCTTCTTCTCCCTGTACTTCTTTTTCTTCGTCTTTTTCTTCACGTTGATCTCCTCCTTTTCCGTACTCGCATTCTCCTTGGCCGTCCTTTTCGTCTCCGATTTCGTATTCTCTTTATTCGTCTTTTTCCTATTCTATTTGCTGTTGTTCTTCTTTTTCCTCGTATTCGTCTTCTTCGCATTCGTGTTCTTCTCAGCCATCTTCTTCTGATTGTTCCTCTCCCGTATGTGAGTATACGGTGAATATATTATATATTGATATATATACATATAGGACACGCATAACATATATGTATATATCTACGGACGTAACACATACACAATATCTATCTATATATACATATACATGTACATCTATGTAGTACATATAGTACGCATCTGTGATAGTCCACATAATATATACAAACATCTTCTATACGTAATACACGGAGTACAATGTCTATCTGTCTGTCTATATATCTGTGTCTCTCCGTCTGTGTATTTTTCTCTCTAGTTATCTGTCTATGTATATGGTACATACAGTACGTATATAGTAAGCATATATAACATACATAATATATATATGTGTGCGTTTATATGTAGGAATGGGGAGAGTTTCTATTCGAATGTGCGAATATAGAGACTTTTCGAGGCAGTAGATGCTTTAAAAGGAGCTGCTGCTCATCTCTTCCGTCGTGTGTCCGTTGATATACGTGAACTTCCCACATATATAGGTGCAGGCTGAATGAAGAGAAAAGAAGGGAGAGCCACTTGTGTTTGTTCTGCCCCGCCTTTTTATATATCGCTGCATGTGTATGTGTGTGTGTAGAGGGTGTATGTAGACTCTCGGAGACACTCGTTCGGGTGTACAGACACTCCACACGCGCTGCTCCCTCGCTGAGAAATTCTCTCGACAGCACGTATTCTCCTCCTCTGCAAACATATCTGTCCAGCCGAAATTTCACAAACCGTCTTTCTATAATACATACAAATTCAACTTCCTCCTCTTCTCGTGTATATATATCTGTTTATTTGTATGCTAATAAACTCACCTATATAAGTATATATATGTGTGTCTTCCGTTTCTTCTCTCATATACATATATATATCGGTACGTGCAGATGTTCTTATATATATACATGTGTAGGTGTCTATATACACATGTATAGAGATGTACATATCTATGTGTATATGTACATATGTATATGCACATATTTTTCTGTTGCCGTTTATGAACGTCTCGCTCTCTGTCTCTTTATATATATATATATATATCTATATATATAAACACGTGTATTTACGTGTACATATACATATATATATATATATCAACACAGTGTGTGTGTGTGTGTATATGCAACTCTATATAGACGTAGATATGTTAGTGCTTCACTCATATATGTGTGTGTGTATGCACGTCTTTGAGACTACCGAACATTTTGTATTGACTTGAAGAAACATGCGTCTTCTTCTGTTTTCCATCATCCTTTATATAGAAGTGTTCCTATGTACAAGTGTGTATGTGTGTATGTATGTATACACATCCGTACATCTTCTATTGTCGATTGTTCCCTATGTAGAAGTGTTCATATATAAGTGTGTATATGTGTATATATATATATATATATATCTGTCTGTGCACACGTATACACTATATGTTTCTGTAAGTGTGTATATGTATGTATATACATTTGCATGTACCTCTATCTGTACACATACACTATTTATATGTAATTATACATATATATATGAATATATAGATATATATGTAACTCTTTATCTTTCTCTCTCTATATATACATAGATAAGTATGTTTCCACAAAGTTGTAGGTGTGTCTGTGTATGCATATACGTTATCTATATACAGATGTGCACGTGTATGTATATGTGTTTATATATATATATATATATATATATGTATATGCATATCTGTTTGTATGTATATATATATATGTATATGCACTTGTGTTGTTTTCGTAGATGTAGGTGTGTCTGTATATGCGTATACGGCATGTATATATAGATGTGTATTTGAACATATATCTATTCGTATATGTCCATCTGTATGGATACATGTATATATATGTATGCGTTCCTATTTCTCCATAAATGTAGGGGTGTCTGTATATACGATATATATAGGTATGCATATGTACGTATACCCGTTTGTATATGTCCATCTGCATATACGCGTATACGCATTCGTAAGGTATCCACAGCTGTAGGGGTGTTTGTATATACGTGTGCATTTTTGCTGCCCTGCAGAACGGAAGAAAGTCAGGGATCGAGACGCCGACGATGAAGTTGACCGGCCACGCGGTAAGAGAAATTCTGCTGCTCGCTCTTGTGTCGCTACTGCTTGCTGCCCCACCCCCGCCCGCTGCTGCTGCTGTTGCTGCTGACGCGGAAAGAAGACTGAGGCGCAGGCCGCGCGTGCCGTGTGTGTGGGGTGCTGCCGCTGCTGCAGGGAGAGGTGCTGGCGGTTAACTTCTCTCCGGATGGCAAGAACATTGCGTCAGCAGGCGCAGATAGAGAAGTTTGTACGTCCCTGCTCTTCGCTTTTCTTCTGTTCAATACCCTCCTCTTCTTCGTCTTCTTCTTCTCCTCGGCGTCTTCATCTTCTGTCTTTCTTCGTCTGCCGCCGTTTCTCGTGCTGTTTTATATTTCTGTTGCTCCTCTGTGCTGCCCCTGTTGCGTGCCTTTTCCGGCTGGTCCCCTGTGTGGTCATTTTCTTCTTCTTCCTACGTCCGTCTGTCTTCCTGGCATTTCCATGCGCTTCTTCGACGTTGGTGATGCGTAGAAGAGCTTCGAGCCGGTCTTTTTCGCTGAGGGAAGGGAGGGTCCCATCCCTGCGCGGCGCCTCACGTTCCGCCGCATTTCATCTCTTCTCGTCTTCCCATTTTTTGCGTCCTCTTCTCTTCCTCCCCATTCCGTCTCCTTTTCTGTTTCTGTCTATCCACACATATATATATACACCCGTCAGAATCTATCTCCGATACATATGTATATGTATATATATGTGTATATGTGTATGTGTGTGCATATATTCGTATGTGTGTATATGTATATATATGCATGTATGTAGGTATATGTATATATACGTGTATATATGTATATAGGTGTATGTACATGTGTACAGGAGTACATATATAAGAGTAGACTCGCCCGCTTCTGCGTCTGCTTATATGTAGCGTTGTCCATCTACCTCTGTCTATACTTGTGAGTACATCGATACATATATATATATATATATATATATGTATGTGTGTGCATATAAGTGTATGTGCGTATACATTTGCTTCATTTGAATTTTTTGGCTCCTCGGATATTACGTCTACGGGAGTTTCTTTAGCGAAGGTTCACCGGTGGATCTTCCTCCCGTACGTCCATACCTATGTGGACAAGCGTTTTTACTCAAGGAGGTAATATATTTAAACGTGTATATATATGATTGTTTGCCATGTAAACTTATATATATAAATATATATGTTTGTATGTACTGGTTAATATACGTACATTATATGTATCGACATGTGTAGAGCTCTGCACGCCGTTTACGCACGTGGGTGTACAGAGACCGTTGTGCCACCAATACGCGTGACGCTGCTGCTCCCTGCGGCTGTTTCATTATCGTTCCTGCTGCTGATGCTTCTGTCTCTCAGAAGTTAAAATTCCTTTCTCACCTTGGGGTGCTACCCTCTCTCTCTCTCCGGTCGCTGCTGCGTGTTACCTGCTGTTGCTTTTGCTACTGCTGCTGCTGCGCTTGCTGCTGCTGCGTTTGCTGCTGCTGCTGCGTTTGCTGCTGCTGCTGCATTTCCTGTTGCTGCTGCTGCTACTCCAGGTGTCGTTGCGCGCGTGCTGGTGCAGCACCTCGTTTGTCGTTTTTTCTTTTTCGTATGCAGCAGCGCGCCCCTGTGTCCTGGTGCTGCGTTTTGTCTTCGATCTTCATTTCTGGTGCGCTGCGGCTGCGCCTGCTGTGCGGTGCTTCGCTTTCTTTCCGCAGTTATTTACAACGTCTACGGAGAAGTTGCAACCTGGTGCGTTCTGCGGGGGCACACACGTGCCGTCCTCGACTTTCAGTGGTCTCTTGATGGACAGTAAGTCTCTTGAGATATTTTTAGCGAAGATTCTTCCCCTTCCCACCTTGCCTTTCCCTTCCTCTTCTTCTTCTTCTTGGTCCTTCTCCAGGGAGGTCTCTTCTGGATCTCCCTATATAAATGTGTATATGCGTGTGGGCGTGTCTACGCAAATGTGTGTATGTAGATTTCTTACATTTGTGTATATACTATGTGTGTACCTGTGTGTGTACGTAGATAAACATATGTACATGTGTGCATATTCATTTATATATGTACAAACGTGTCTGCATATATATGTGTAGGTATGTTTATGTATGTACGTCTGTGCTTCTTCGCATACGCATACATGTACATACATATACATCCACGTGGGCACACATACACAAACATACATACGTAAATACATATATATATATATATATGTATATGCATATTTGCATACATATGTAATATTTATCTACTTTTCTGCGCACGTCCACATACATGTATGTAGTATACTTGTTTGATACACGTGTGTGTAGGCACGTCTTCATGTATGTATATGTGTACACATTCGTATATGCACATGGCACGTCTACGCTTTTATGCACACATATGTGTGTGCATATATATATCTTTGAATAAACATTCATATATATATATATATACATATGCGTATATGTATATATATATGAACATTCATATATATATATATATATATATGTATATATATATATATATGTGTACACATTCATATATGCATGTAGTACGTATACACATTTGTGTACACATATGTGTATATATATGTTTATAAATAAGGATTCATATATATATATATATATATATATATACGTACATGTATATATGTACATATGTGTTCGTATGTGTACATTTATGCATCTATATATAATGAACATATATATATGTATATACGTTTACAGGTGTATATGTATACATCTCTCAAGTACGCATATATGTATACACATTGACGTTCATGCATACATGTATACGCATTCATATATGTATGTATATGCCATCCCTCCCATCGCTTTCTTCTTTGTTTGCCGAGTTTCTTTCCCTCTTTTTCCCCGCCAGTTCCTTTTTCCTCCTCTTCATTTCTCCGGTTCCGCGCGGTCTTTTTGCGTCCTCCTTTTCCTCCGTTTGCTTCTCATCCTTTCACGTGTGTCTCTCCTGCACGCAGGCAAATCTTCACGGCGTCCGCGGACCACACGGCGGCGGTGTGGGACGCAGAGACGGGCCAGAGAATCAAGAAGTTGAAGGGGCACGTGGGGATCGTGAACACGTGCAGCGTGGCATCAGCAGCAGCAGCAGCAGCACCAACCCGGCTCACCTTCGGCTGTGCGACGATGCTCGTTACTGCCGCCGACGACGGTACGACGCGGGTGTGGGACTGCCGGGTGCGGAAGAGCGTCAAGAAGTACCAGCACCAGTACCAGGTGAGAGACACGAAGAAGAAGAAAACGAAGAAAGGGAGGCCGACGGCGGCAAGGCCAAAAAGAAGGCGAGGTGGAAGCGCACACGAGGGAGCGGCCAGAGAGATAGAGAGGAAGGGGAGAGGGGAGCGCGCGCCCGCGCGCGGAGAGACACGGGGAGAGGAGAGCAGGAAAGGGAGGAAAACGAAAGGAGAAGAGATGGCAGGGAAGACGGCGAGGACGAAGAAGAAGACGAATAAGGTGGGGAGACTGGCGAAAAGAACAGAAGGGGAGCTCCGAGAAGAGACAGCGACACACAGAGAGATACGAAGAAGGGGATAGGGGGGGAGGAGAAAAAAAGGGAGAGATAGAAACCGAAAGACAGAGAGGAGGGGAGAGACTGTGAAGAGAAGTAGTGACGGGGAAAGGAAGTAGTGGAGCCGGCGAGAGAGAAGTGGAGAAAAAGCGGAGAGAGACACGGGGAAAGTCAAGGGGCAGCAAAAAGTCGGAGGAAACTGGAAGCGAGAGAGGGCGCAAGACGCTGCAGAAGAAGACGCGAATGCGGGCGACGCGGAGAAGAGGCGCGGCAAATGGAGAGACAGCGAGGAAAAAAAGAGAAGGGAAGAGAAGGAAAGGAGGCGAACGGAATGCAGGCAGCTGAAAACGCAGAAGGGAAGAAGGAGGAGGCGACGAAGGCGAGAAAGACGGGGAAGACGACGAAAAAAAGGTGAAGGCAGGAAGACGTTGGGGAAGCGGAGGAAGAGTGCACGATCGCGAGAGTTGAAGTGTCAAAAAAAAGAAGAGGGAACGACGGAAGAAAAGACACTGCGAAGCGAAAAGAAGACGAAAGAGAACAAAAGTGGACGGCGAGAGAAAGGGAAGGATACCTGAAGAAGAAGAAGAGAGGGGAGAGGGAAGTGAAAGGACGAAAGAGGTGAAGGAGGACAACGGGAAAAGAAGGAAAGAAAGAAAGAAATGAGGCGTGCACACAGAGAAACTACGAAGAGACAAAAGAGGAAGACAGAAGTCGTCGAGGAAAATGTGGATGGACGGGGGGGAAGGGGGAAGCAGAAGGGCAGAAGAACGAAGAAAACAAAAAAGAAGAGAAAAGCGTGAATGCGGACCAAACAGGAAGAGGAGAAATGGAAAGGGAGGAGGTCGTAACAGGAAAGGGGGAAAAAAGATGGAGAAGCGACGAAGAAGAGAACACAGCACGGACAGGGCGGACAGCAGCAGCAAGTCCCCTCAGCGAGGAAAAGGAAGGCGGCGGAGCAGAGAGAGGAGGGGGAGGATGAGAAGAAGAAGAAAGTGAGGGGGAAGACGCGACACGAAGACGAAGAAGAATACAAAGAAAGCAGAAGAAACGGGGGTAGCCTCTTCAACAAACGAAGGAAAATAGTCGAACAGAGGAAGAAAAGAAGAGAGAAAAGAAAAGGACCCGAGAGAAGACCGCAAGGATGAGAAGAAGAGCGTCGTTATGCAGAAGAATCGCATGTGGCGTCTATATTTATACATGCCCATATGTGCGTCATTTATATTCTCCCAAAAAGAAAACGAGAGGAGGAGAGGAGGAGAGGAGGAGTGTTGCTGTTGCTGTCTGCAAGTGTCTGCAACTGCTGTATTTACGTACGTACGTCTGTAGGTGATTTTTTTTGCCAGGGAGGGAAGGCGAGAAAAAGCGAAAGCAGCAGAGGGCAGCGAAGACCCGCAAAAGGAAGTAGAACTACTGCACGTCCGGGGACGCCTGTATTCACGTCCACGTCTCGAAAGAATTGATTTTCTGCTATTCTCCGGTATCAAGGACGCATCTACGGATAATCGGTTTTTCCTTTTATTGCGTGCGGATCTGGAGATAGTGACTTTCTGCTTTTCTTCTCTGTTAATGCATACGTGTCTGTAGAGAATCAGTTTTCCTTTCTGTTGCATACATAGCTGTAGGTAGTGTGTGGCTGGCGGCCACGTACGGAGACACATGCAGCTACTGTACTGCCCCTGGTGAAGCTTTCGTCGGAAAAGGTGGGCAGTAACAGTGGAGCATGCAGTAGCAGTGGAGCATGCAGTAGCAGTGGAGCATGCAGTAGCATTGTGTATGCTTTTTGCTCGTTCTAGCGATTGTCGATTTTCTGTTTTCCTTTGTTGTTCACGTCGATTTTCCTGGCAACCTTCCTGGATTTCTTCGTCCGTTGCATACAACGCTTTTCCTAGTAAATGTCCCGTTTCTTCACCGTTTGCAGAAGGCATATACTCGCTGGTATATTTCGATTTTCGTTTGTCCTCTTTTTGTCCAAGAAGTGGATTTCTGCTTTTCCCTCGTCACTCACATGACACATCGAGCCGGCTTCCTCCGTTGCTCATGTGTGTATTTATACATAACACCCAGCAGATGTTTGTTTTTTCTTCTCTTGGTTTCTTCCCTCCTCTTCCTGATATTTCGTCCTTTTTGTCGTCCTCATTTTCGTGTCTTCCTCTTGTCTACTTCTTCTTGCATTCCCTAATCTTTTCTTCCTTTTGTCTGTCTTCCCTCCTCTTTCCTTCTTCTTTTTTGCTGCGGATTGTGGGCGCCGCCGTCCGCTCTTATTTTGCCTGCCGATATGTATGTGTTTGTGTGTGTGTCTGTGTCTGTGTCTACAAAGAAGATATAGACACGCACGTAGAGAGCGAAGAAAAGTTGAATTTGGGCCAGATGGGGAGAAAAGGCGTCTTCTGTTTGCAGAGGTTAACAGAAGGTTTCTTGGGAGTAACAGAGAAACAGGAGGAGATAGAGAGGGAGTCGAAGAACGTCCACGGGAGGAAACTCGGTGACGTTTGCCAAAGGAAGAAGAAACTTCACATGTGTGCTGATTCGACGAAGGAACGCTGGTATAAGTTTTCAAGTCGAACACGTAAATAGAGAGCAAGAAAAAGATGTGTCTACAGAAGAGAGAAGGAAGATGGCGGCTGCCAGAAATGAGTGAGCGGCCACTCTGCGTCTGCGTACAAATGTGTTTGCTGTCTTCGTCGATCGGCGGTGAACTTTTCTTTCTTTTAGGTTCTCTCTGTTGCACTTGACGGCCATGGCGGGCGCATTTTTGCCGGTTGCTTGGACAACACAATACAGGTAATTTTATCTTCTTTTTATCCTCTGGTTCTTTTCTTCTTCTTCTTATCTTCTTGTTCCCCCTTTTCTTGTTCTGTTCCCTTTCTCTCCCCCTCTGTCTCTCCTTTTCTTTTCTTCCCTCTGTCTTATTCTCTTCCTTCTCTTTTCCGCTCCTTCTTTTCTTCTGCCTCTTGGGCTTCGTCGTTTTTGGCTTCCGTCGGCCGCCGCGGAAGACGTCTGCGGCGCGCCGGTGCTCAGCCGTCGGTCTCTTGCGGGAGGGGGAAATGATAAATCCACGTGTCTACACGTGAAAAGGACTAAGCCCTGCGTCAGGCTTCATCATGCAGGGTCGAATCTCTGCCTTTTGCCTCCCTCTGTGTCTCCCTCTGCCGACGCCGTTCCTCTCTTGCGCCCGCTGTCTGCTGCCGCTCGGAAGACACTGACAACTATCGCTGCTGCTGCTGTGTATTCACACTGGCAGCTGCTGCTGCTGTGTATTCACACTGGCAGCTGCTGCTGCTGTGTATTCACACTGGCAGCTGCTGCTGCTGTATATTCACACTGGCAGCTGCTGCTGGTGTAGATTCACAATGGCAGCTGCTGCTGCTGTAGATTCACTGGCAGCGGCAGCTGTTGTGTATGCACTGGCTGCTGCTGCGTAGGAACTGGCTGCTGCTGCTGTATCTACAGTGACTGCTTGGCTGCGGCTGCCGTATCTACATTGGCTGCTGGGCTGCCACTGGTGTATGTACACTGCCTGCCGCTGCTGCTGTATATACACTTGGTGCTGCTGCTTCTCGAGTCACGGGGTGCCGCTGTTCTCCACCCAGTGACTGCTGCTGTTCTCTCTACTGGCTCTTGCTGCTGTTGCTGCTGCTGCGGACACTGGCTGCGACTGGCTCGTTGGCTTGTTGGACGTCCACCGCCTTTCAGGTGTACGATCTTCGGCAGGGAGAGAAGGAAGTGGATGTGTACACGGGGCACACAGACAGCGTGACGGGCCTATGTGTCAACAGCTCGGGGACGCTTCTCTTCAGCAACAGTATGGACCAGACGATCCGCATATGGGACGTGCAGCCGTTTATCTCCCCGGGGAGCAGTCGGCAAGTGGCGCAGCTACGAGGATCGACGGTAAGAGACACGCCGTCGCGGGACGGGGTGAGGCACGCGCTTGGCCGTGCGTACACGGAGTGTACGTACATCCCACGCACCGCACCGGGCAGGACAAGAAGGCAAGGCGTTCGAGTGACTGCGTCACTGCCTCCTGTCACGGCCATCGTTGACGATGTTTTCTCTTTTGACCTCCGAGGAGCTAGATAAATGTACAAACGTATAAAGCCCTGTCGCTGAGGGCAGACCTTCCTTGCAAAGAAAGAGGGAATGAAGGAAAGATAGAGAGAGAAAAAACGAGGGCGGGGGTATGGATACTGCTGGAGTGCGGAGCCGTCCGTCGTAGGGTGGACGTCGTCAAGCGATTTTCTCTTTGTAACGACGCAGACATGCGCACGTGTTTTTGTCTACAAAAAAAACAGAGAAAGGGAGAAAGTGTGATACACAGATGCGCGGGGTGTCCTAAAGAATAATAAAAAGAGAGCAAGTGTGGTACACGTGTGTTTTTGTTTCTTTCGGAAGGTGTCGTGCCACATTTTCCATGGGCGATGCAGAGGTCCCCTACCTGCTGTTTGCGTTTTTTTGCGTGGAAAGTCCTCTGCTGAATTCTTTTTCTCCCTCGCCGGAAAAGTATTTTCCTTTACTTTTCTCTTTCTCCCCGTACTTTTGCCCGTCACTTCCCCACCACTGCCTCTCGGCTGTTCCTTCCCTTCTTCTTTCTGCTGCTGCTGTCGCAGCAGTTGGTTCTGCGTCGCTGCTGCGGCGTCTGCTTTCTCTCTCTCTCTCTTTCCCCTTCACCTTCGTCAAAATATACGACAGCCATACGTATACACCAAAGTCTCTGTGTACAGGTGTGTGTACGTCTCGGAGGGGTCATACGCTCAACATGCAGGTACGTAGGTCTACTTACAGAGATTGAAGAGAGAAACAGAGAGAGCGAGAACCGTACATATGTGTATGTGTGTATAGGAGTATTTTCCGTTTTCTCGCTGTTGCCCTGTTTGTCTCCTTGTGTCTCTGTGCCTCTTTTTTCTATTTTCTCGAGAAGTCTTCCATCTTCAGTGCGCGGGTATCTGTGTGTGTGTAGAGAAGCGCGTGCGAAGAGAAGCAAAAGCGAAGACCAGAGTAACTGGAGATTTTTCTCATTTCTGCTATGTGTGCCGTATGACGCGCTGTCTTCCGTAACTTTTTGTGCAGCACAACTTCGAGAAGAATCTGCTGCGTCTCTCGTGCAGCAATGACGAGAAACTCCTCGGGGCGGGATCTGCGGATCGTTACGTCTGCGTGTGGAATATTCAAGAAGCTTTGCTACAAAGTAGAAAGGGAATTACGCCTACTCTCCTTTATCGACTTCCCGGCCACTCTGGATCTGTCAACGATGTAAGATCTAGAAACACTTTATCCGTACGTACCTATACCTTAGATTACATCTCTTTAACAACAGATATATATGTATCTTCCTATATGTATGTATATATGTTTGTATGTATTTGTGTATGTGTATGTGTGGCTATATATATATATATCATTCAACGATGTAAGATCTAGAAAAACTTTACCCGCACGTACCTATACCTAAACCTACATCTCTTTAACAACACATATATGTATGTATATAGATATATGTATGTGTCCCTAAATACATATTTATATATATATGTATATATTCGTGCACGTGTATGTGTGCCTACATATATGTATATGTATGTATATATATATATATATATGTATTTGTGTATATACGTGTTTGCCTAAATATATGTATGTATATATAAATATGAACTGTATGTGTATGATGTACGTATGTAGAGAGAGAGATAAGCAGTACCGAATGCATACGAGAAGTCCCCATGTTTCTTGCGTTCTCTGTTATTCTCAACTTGCAAACCTGTGACGTCTTAACGCTTCTCCTTTAGTTTAGGGCACACAGACACACAGATATGTAGATGCTCATGGAAAGCAGATGTTTTATTTCGTCGGAGTTTAACGGATGTTTAATGATATACGTGAGTCTTCGCGCGTTGCTCGAGAGGAGAGAAGGAAAAGAGAGAGAAAAAGGAAGGGGGACTGCAGGAAAAACGTTGTTAAGTAGAGGTTCAGTACGAGTTCAGGTGTTTCTGGGTTGCCCGGAGGCGACAGCTTGAACACACGCAGACGAGATGACTGCAGACGTTCTGCTGCTACGACTGCGCTTCTGCTAGCTGAAGAGGACGAAGCTGTGCATATTCTCCCTTCTCACAGGTCATCTTTACCGGACACGTGCTGGGCGTGCAGATCTCCCTCTTACAACGTGCGAGTTGATGTTGTTCATCTGTGGTGCTGCCGTTTTTCTTCCAAAGTGTGAGCTCCATGTCGCTTTTGCTGCTGAAGAATTTGTGTAGTGTCACTGCAGTTGTAGATACTCGTATTTCCTTCCTGATGAACTAGAGGTGTGCTGCCGTTGCTACCCGGGCTGCTACTATAGCTGCCGCACTACCTCCGCGTGTACCGGCTGACACATTATTACCCGTGCTGCTGCTGATAAAATTGCATTTTCCCTTGCTGCTGCTCCTGCTTCTGCGGATTGTTCTCTTCCTCTTTCTGTTCTCTTTTTGTGTTTCTCGTCGTTTCTGCTGCCTGATGCTGGTGAGGCTTCCGCCCCATCCCCCCCGCTGGGTTGGTGTTTTTCCTGACGCCGCTGGTTCTGCGCGTGCTCTTTTTGCGGACTCTGCCGAGGCGCTGCCGGGACGCGAAGGCCAGCAGAACTGCTACCTCGTCTCTTCGCCGTCCGCTCGCAGTTCGTCTTCTGGCCGTTGCTGCTACTGGTGGTGGTGGCGGGTTTGCGACCTTTGCTGTTGCTGCTGCTCTTTTGGTCGATTTGTGTGTATTGCTGCAGCAGCTGCTGCTGTTGTTGGCCAAGGCGCGTCGTCTGCTGCCGCTGTTGCTGCGTATGTGTGTGTATATTAGGTCTCCTTTCACCCCACAGAGCCGATTCTCGCGTCCGCAAGCTCGGATCGCACAGTCTTCATGGGCGAACTCGCGTAGTACCTCTCTGTTTCCGCTACGACTGCGGCGTCAGTGTAGCAACAGGATTGAAAAAGGCGCAATGCGTAATGTATTTGAAAGTGTTTTTTCCGCCCTTCGCCCATTTTTCCTTCTTGAGACTGCTCCAGGAAAAAGTGTTGTGCGCTCTTTCTGTTCCAGTTGCCAGCTCACCGGGGGTGACCACGTACACGTGGTGTACAGACACCGGAACGCCGTTACACCGTGCAAACACTGAGTAACCGAGTCGTTTATTTCTCTCAAACCAAAGAGAGCCTGTCCTACTGATTTTGCGTTGCAATAAAAGCAGTTGCAACCAAAGTTTGCGCGCGGGGCGCGTTTGAACCGACGAAGCGTTGATGGATACCGCAGTCGCTGTCTCTCTGGCCTTGGCTTCATATGTATGTATACACACATGTATATCTATTTACACAGATGCGTGTATGGGTATCTATCCATATATTTGTCTGTACATTTTAACCTTCTGTACACACTTGTGTGCAACACCGTCTCGCTTGCGCGACAGTGTTGTATATAATCCATGTCTACCACACAACACACACTACATACACGTATAAGCTAATCCATTTATGTATATATATGTACATTTATGGGTAAACCTAACCTGTGGTTCTGAGCTTTGGGACGTAGTGCTGGTCGCGCAGTGATGAACGGGAAACGAACTGCAACGGATGAAGCCTTGGACCTGCTCCCCTCTGCTTGTGCAGCAGCGTCACTGCTTACTTGGTGTAGAGCGCTCCCACAGCACACGTGGGTGTCTTCACGCATGCCAGGGAGAGACAGAACACTTCGTAATTCTAGGAGTATGAGTATTAGGCATACGGAGGGAGGTAGACGACTCTACAGACGCAGCTCCACCACCGTCTCTGCATCGCCACTTTTTGTTTTTAGCACGTAGCTGCGGCGAGCCGTGACTTTTTTACTTCCCCTTTTAACATATGTAGTCGTGAGTATGTTTTTCAAAATTCACCCATTACTGCGTGAAGATAACTAGCGTTCCAGGTAGGCACTTCCACATTTTATATTTTTCGTGACAACATGGAAGTTAACAAAACCGCAGTCGACGGTACGACTCCGGAAGAACGAAGAGCGGCTGCTTTATCAAAGAATGAGGGCAGCCGTGACACCGTCTCTGTTAATACCCCGCAAGCATTCAGAAGGCCGGTTCGTACCGTCATTAAACTGAAATAGACAGGAATCACTTATTCTCGTTGTTTATGGGCAAAGGCGTCACGGGCTTACTTAGCAGCTCCCCTTTTATATTCATCACTAGCGCCGCGCCATTTTCATTCTGCACGCGCAGCAAAGAAAGCTACGCTTCTGAAAGTAGCGGCAAGAGTGGAATTTGGCAGCATATGCAGCAGTAGCAGCTGCCGCATTAGGAGCAGCTTTGCTGCGAGCAGCAAAAGAAGCGTGACGATGCAGCAGCAGCAGCAGTAGTCGCACTAGTGCCATCAGAAAATGAAGCTAGTCAGCAGCAGGAGACTTGTTGGTATCAGCAACAAAATGTGACTGGAAGAAGCAGCAGAAGCAACCTTTCTGAGCAGGCAGCTCCACGACGGACAAAACCCACAGCAGCTTTTCTGGGAGAAGCACAGAATGGGGAGGGAATGCGGTGCAGGTTTTTAAAACGCGACACCACTTGATGGAAAACAGCAGAAGCAGCAAGTTGCCGAATGGGTGACGGGGGAGCTAGTAACGATCAACAGCACCTTAGCCAATTACATGTGACGAGGTTGGAAATGAAGTGAAACTCCTGCGAAAGACAGACTGTGCCGCCGAACGGACTGCGTCCGCAGCCGATGGGTTAGACAAGCTCCTTCGTGGGAAAGTTGAGAGGCCAAGCGCAAAGCGAACACGAAGCCGACCGCAGGCTGAGAATTCGAATTCGAATTGCCGTACAGTAGATACGGTATTGAACAGCAACGTCCTGCCTGCACTGACAGATAAGATTAGTGACGAAAAGAAGCTAAATAAAGCAGCGTTGCTAAACAAGGAGGAAATGCTGACAAGAGAGTTCGCACCTACTAGAACGGAATTGACAAAGTGGTCGCCGACGCAGTAAAGTGTTTGCAAGTGCAATAAATAATGTTGCGCAGGCGCAAACACAAAAACAGACAGGATGGCACTAATAAGAACACGGACGTAGCCGAGGTCGTCAGGCGCGGACCGCCTCGTCTTCCGCCTTTGAGAATTATGCCACAATTATGGTATTGATAGTTATCAAACTGGAGAAAACTAGGAGCGGTGAGCCCGCGATGCCTGCGTACGCCGTTGTAAATAAGTCTGCCTGAAGGTCAATAGACAAGGTGCTGAATGAGATCTCTACAGTGAGCTCCTGCACCATACATGAAAAGATCTTTCTATAATATATATATATATATATTTTATAGAAAGATGACGCCAGTGTCACCAGCTGGAGTTCGCGGCAACATACGTAAACTCGTGTTGCAGCACTTCTGCTGGCGAGCAGCAACATTATCACACAGGAGCAGCAAGAATACACAGAGGCGGCTGCAGCACTTCTATCCTCCGACAGCTTCAGCAAAAGGAACAGGTAGCTATGGAGGCGGTTTTGGGGGAGAGGGGACTGACTGCTACCACACGGCATACGTATCCTCATACGTGGTCGCCTTTGACGGGTGATTAAAGTAGTTCAAGTACTAAGTATTTGCACGTACGGGGTACCTTATAGTTGATGTCAACATAGTAGTTCGTACATAGACGCGCGTTAAAGAAGTCGTATTACACAAAACTGACCTGCAGGTGAGCAAGTACTTCATAATCTTTCAACACAAGCGTGCGACACTGACGATGCGATATACACACCCACACGCACACACACAAACACACAGAGAAACGAACAGATCCACTGGCACTTGCGGGGATCCTTTCGCTCTGGAAGCTTCCACCTGAGTTGTTCTATTCCCACCTCAAAAAGGAGTCCAAGATGACCCGCGCGCACTGCGTTTCGCTAACGAAGCAGCTGCACTAAAATTTTTCGTTAACGGTTCGCGATCACGAGTATGTACATTTCCGTTTCGACGCAGTCCAGCACACGATAGTTTTCACTGTCACGCGCTGACGCACCAGAGGCCCTTTACATACAGGGGAGATATTCAACTGCGACAAAGCAGTGTGTATCAACAGTTTCATCACATAAGTTTCAATATATCCGTCTGGCACCGCTGGAATTTGTCTCAGTGCTTCCTTTTCGTCTACACGTAGAACAGATCAATTTTGCGCGCACTGCTCTCGCTGTAAAAACTCTGGCCGGAGACGTGTATACACTGGTCAGCTGTTCCTCTACGCAGATGCCGATGATGATTACAACACATTTTCTCACTATATCGTTTGCCACAACGGAAAGTCGTGCAATAGCTCTTCTGACCGGTTGCACCGCTGCATTTGGTTGATTACAATTAGTGAGGCTACGAAGAACAAAAACGAGAAATAGAGCGCAGGAATTTGCAGGCCTTTCTGTATCGTTGTTTTGCGGAGCCGCGGGGGCGTTGTAGCGATTCACGCCGCAAAACGAATGAAGTTCCGTTTACTCTGTGTCTTCGCACAATCTCAATAAAGGACTTTTTGTTCAAATCGGTCTACACGCAACTGCTGTGCGACAGGTGGGGGAAGTTTCAACGCTATGTCCTCGGGACGGCCATACGAACAGAAAGCGAAAGAATATGTAGGAACAGGCGGAAAAGAAAAAAGCCCTGGCTTTTTCACAGAATGACGCTGTCTTATTTTTATGCTACCTTGTAGTGCCGCCTGTTGAAGAGTGTGTGGATAAAAGCGAAGAAGAAAAAAGTCGTAGCTTTCTCAAACGAACAGAAAGCGGAAGAATGTGTGGAAGATAGCGGAAAAGAAAAAAGTCGTGGATTTTTCAAGAATGACACTGTCTTAGTTCTAAGTTGCCTTCTAGTGCCGCCTGCTGAAAAAAATGAGTTCTCAGGCACAAAAAAAGTAGGAACGGACTTCGCTGTGTCGCCAGGTGGTGCCCAAGCAGAAGCCGTGTCTCCCCGTACGTAATATGTGATGCTCGAAAGAGTGTAACGCAGCGTTTTCTTCCATTCCACATGAGGGGCACTTGTACATGTGTTCGTACACGAAAGATGGAAGATGAATGAGCGAAAAGTGTGTTCTCTCCAGAACAACTAAAAAGAGAGCTTTTTAAGGTCGCGTGCCTCGGTTTCTCCTTGACAGGGTAATTTCTAAGAAGCCAGACGTCAGCGTTTCTTGCACGTAAATTTGTGGTAAGGCCAGTCAGCCTTCTGACAAGCAACACTGCAGTAGTATGTGCTGCCGCAGCCCCCGCAACGCTTCAGCAGCAGTTTCGCCTAGCAAATAACCCACACCAGTAGCAGCAGCAAAGGCACAGCAGCAGCACCAACGTCAGGGCAGCAGCGACACAGCGGCAGAGCATCAGCGGGACAGTGACACAGCATCAGCAACAGCAACGTAGCAGCAGCCACAACAACGCATAGGAACAGCAAGTATATTGCACCTTGAATTTGTCAACATGCGTTGTGAATCCTAACATATACACTCGACGGTTTTACACTGCTACGTGTCACTTACTAGACGAATCAATTTGTATGTATATATACATTTATATGTATATATATATGTATACAGATGTGCGTAGGTGCTGCTGGGTAAACGCGAGAAATCCAC
This sequence comes from Sarcocystis neurona, assembly GCA_000727475.1. Classification (NCBI taxonomy): domain Eukaryota; phylum Apicomplexa; class Conoidasida; order Eucoccidiorida; family Sarcocystidae; genus Sarcocystis; species Sarcocystis neurona. The sequence goes on along the minus strand of KL647291.1, from coordinate 1,137,435 downwards.
TCACGGGCCACTCCAAGTAGAGGTGTACATGTACGTATACACACATGCACATGGACGTGTAGCTGCGCATATGCAGATGAATATATCTATCGGGAGACAGGGACGGACGTACATACACGTGCACGCATATTTAGAGCTGTACACACACACGTACTTCTTCACTACGCAATATTCAAGTGGACGTACAGAGCAAGATGACACGTACTTGTAGCCATACACATACAGATACATACACATGTATAAATAGAGATACACATAGTTGTAGGTCACCCTTCGCAGTATTCAACTCGACACACAGAGCTAGTGACAAGTAGACGTACCCCTATATATATATATCTATATATATGTATCTATATATCTGTCTCTCTGTCTCTCTCTTTATATATATATGTATACTGTTGTAGGTCATCCTTCTGTGTGAAATGGCGTATGCTTCTGTGGTACACGCACAAACTATTAACTCTCCCAGCCGGATGTCTCATCAGGTACATTTTTTTTAGAGAAACCGATGTAGGTATATCTCACAATATATATGTGAGTGCTGTAGAAATATTATTAAAGAATAATTTTTATAAGTAAATAAATAAACAGGTATATGAGCGTTCCTTCTTTCGTCGTTCCACATGCATACCTCCACATGCGTTCGTATACTTGTATGAGTCAGGTGCATCGCGATAAACTAGTTACACAAAAAAAAGTCTTCAAACACACACCTGTTCACATACACGTATATTCACACGTGTATTTGAGAAATCTATTAAGCGAGAGATACGTCTATGAAACCGTGTCTACGTCTTGCCGTCTGCGTTTTTTCGCGTCTGTGCGCATTACATCTCATCTCTACGAATTTACTCACACACGCATACAAAGAAATCTACCTGTTCTGCATACTCACGTGCCGTGGGTATACAATTACAAATGAATGCGTATAGGTATATATATATATATATATACATATATATATGTATATACATACCTATACGATACAGCACTATACAAATATACACGTATACACACACGCATACATATATACATACATACATACATTCATGTACACCTACATGCAGATATACATACACCCTTGCACGCATGCATGCATATATACATACAAGGATGTACACATACATATATACATACATATACACATACAAATGTGGAGACATACATACATAGATACATACATACATAGATACTTACACACATCGATATATACATACATACATACGTACATATACAGAGGCATACGTACATACGTAGATTCATACACTCATGGATACACAGATAGATAGATACATAAATACACAGATACATACATAGACGCGTACATACACAGGCACATCCACACACACATTCATGCATGCATCGATACACGCACAAATGAATACACGTATATGTGTGGGTATGTGTTTATACTGCCCGTGTTGTCGAGCGCGTTTTGCTCTGCAGTCCAGCACATGTAGGCGGCAGCAGCAGGTGATCAACCAGCGGGTGCGCACGCAATGGCAGGAGCGTCAGTGCTGTCACAGCAGCAGCAGCAGCATCAGCAGTTCTTCTGTCTCTACAAAGTGAAAGAGAGGGAAGAAACGCGTCCATTGGAGATGAAGAAGATCGACACCAAAGAGGGGAATTGCTTTTTTTGCTCTTTCTCCTCACTTTGCCATTGCCTTCCTCCGTGCGCTCCCTCTCGTCGCAGTTGTGACACTTCCGCACAGAGGCTGCGCACATCACCCGCAGCAGCAGCGACAGCAGCAAGAGAGTCAACCGCACCAACACTCTAAGAAGCAGTAGCAGCACGAGCACCGGCAGCAAACGTCCGAGAAACAGCCGAAGCAGGAGCCGCACAGAAGCAGAAGCAGCCAGTCTAGCAGAAAAAGAGCAGGAGTCGCTGCAGCAGAACGAGAAGCACGTGGGACACCAGAAGGAGAAGCAGCTGGAGCAGCGGAAAGAGCAGCAGGTGGGGCAGCAGACAGAGAAGCAGGGGGGACAGCAGAAGGAGAAGCAGTTGCGGCAGCAGAAGAAAAAGCAGGTGCTCAATGAATCGCGCCGCACAGAGCAATCGCGCGGGGGAGGATTCTTCTGGCCAAAGAGCAGCAGCTACTACCAACGTGTCATAGACGTGTACGTATAAATATACGCGAAGAGAGTTAACTGCACTCGAGCATGCCTCCTCGTTTCCTCATTTCGCCTGAAAGATAAAATAAACAGGAAAGCTGGCGGCCAGGCAGACTTGCAGCTGACTCTCTTCGCTCGCAGCCACATTCTCCACGCTGCCGTCCCCGTTGTCCTCGGACACCTCTCCGTCTCGCAGGGAAGGAGAGAAAATATCTTCGTGTAGGTCTGTTTCTCTTTATCTACGTTCGTCTGCACACAAGTGAATATCCACCAACTCTCTCTTCTTGTGGGAAAAGAATGTTTACAAGTCTCAAGAAGATGATGCCAAATCTTCCTGCACCGCGGTCGCCCTCTCGAACAACTCCCACGCCGCTTGTCTCTCCCCGTGTCTGCTTTCTCTCTTTCTCTCTATCCAACTTTTGTTCGTTTTCAAGAAACCTACGCGTGTATATACGTCTAGGCGTATGCACCACAACTGCGACGATATGTGTGCTGCATCGGTGAACTTCTCTTTCTCGACCTGCGGAAATGAAAAGTCCCTGCGCTACTGTACACCTGTGCCCTTTCTTCTCTCTCTCTATTTATATATAGATACGTCTACACACACAGGCACGCACACTTCCAGCTTCTCACATGTATGCACACGAGAAGCCGAGCGCATGCAGAGACGTGTGGCGTAGAGATATTGAGAAGATACATGTCAATCCCAGCGCCTCCTTCTAGTGCCCCTGCGTCCTTGCGCAGCAAGGGATATGGGGGGTAGGTTCTTGCTGTTGAAGTTTCTTAGCGTATCACCTGCTAGGAACGCCGTTCTGCAGCGACTGCTGCTGTTGGCTACTGACGTGGGGCACCCGCTGCCGACCCTGCTGCTCTCTCCTTTCTCGCTGCTGCTGTGGCTTCGGGTTGCCGCGGTGCCGTTAAGTTGCTGTCCCTGCCTGTGCCGCTGCTGCCAACGACGGTCTGTTGTTGTGCGCGTACCGTTTCAACTTTTCTGTTGCTACTCCACTGCTGCTGCTTCTTCGGGCCGTGGTGCTGCAGCTGCTCTCTGCTCTGTTGCTGGTGTCGCTGACACATCCTGCTGGGCGACGCTGCTGCTGCTGCTTCTCCTGCGACGGTGCTAGCGCTGCCCCCCTCCTGCTGCCCCTGCTTCTCCTGCGACGGTGCTACGGCTGTCCTCCTTCTGCTGCTGCTGTTCCTCCTGCTGTCGTGCTACCGCTGCCTTTCTTCTGCTGCTACTGCTGCTTAGTCTGCTGCTGTCTGTCGCCAATGTCGTCCATTTTGAATATCCTGCTGATGTGCTGTCAACGTTCTGCTGCAGCTGCTTTCGCTGCATGCGAACAGCAACACAACGGCCTCACCGTTCTCAGCAGAAACTGGAGCAGCAGCACTCGCCTGCTGCTGCTGCTGTTGCGTCAAGAGCTCGTTCAGGGCCGCTGTCTCACTCCACCTGCAAAAATTGAAAAATCCGCCCACTAGCAAAGACAACTTCACATCTCAATAGTTCACACAGATGTACACACAAATACCTATATATATATATGTAGGTATACAATAAGTACGGTTCTCTCTCTACATATAAACATACCCGCATCAATAGTCGTGCGCACACGTAAACTTGCAGGCATACACGCACGCACACGCATAACAGGAATACCTGTTCGACAGCAGGAGGCATATATATATATATATATATGCATATATCTGCGTATAATAGTATAGATGTATTGAGCTATATGAACACACATGCACACTTGACTCCCATTCTGCGGATACACATATATACTAATATATGAAATATATATGTACACATCTATAGAGGCTGCTGAAATATATATAGATACACGTGCTATTGTGCAGTTGTTTGTATATATATATATACATATGTATATATATATATATATATCCACATCTAGCTGAAGTCTACAGCCACAAGTTTCAGCGCTCTTTTGAGCAGTCTTCGGCATGAACGCGTTGTACGGTTTCTCTTCGCCTCACACTTTTATTACCTTCACGTGATCTTCCTTTGTTCGCAGAAACGTGCCCTCGAGGACATTGCATAACAAATTAACATCTAGTTTTTTTTTTAAAGACACTTATCGAAGGATGATGAGAATGCTTTCTTCCTCTTTTGCTGTTCGTTTTTTTAAGCCATTGCTGTCTCTCTCAGCTCCACCTGCGTTGTACGGCTTCAACAATATATATGTATGTACACACACGTGAAAAAGAGGGAGAATTTTCCAAGGACGTCGACAGCCCTATTTTTGTGTAGTCGCCAGCTTTGGTGAGGAAATGACTCTCAAAACAAATATCCTTTTCCTTCATACAAGTATATCTCGACTAAGAAGAGACAGCAGACGGAGAGACACGGGAGGGTCACACTATCACATCGCAGATTTTTGCGTATGTGAGTGCCACACGGGAGATCGGGTGCCGACGCAGGAGCACTGCGCCAGTTCAGGTGTACGTACACACCCCAGGTCACGTGTAGGGTCGTGGATACTTCAGGTGTACGTACACACCCCAGGTCACTGGTACACGTGTTGGGTCTGTCCACGGCAACGCACGTCGCGCAAGTTTTACACCACTTCGCTTAAAGGCGGGTGTCCCTACACCGCACGCACACACGCGAAATTCATAGACGTACGTACACCCCACACGCCACCGGCGGAATTCAGGTCTCTCTAGCCGCATACGAAGAACGGCGTCGGCGGGACGACGCAGCAAACTAAACGAAGTTCTACCCGCCCGACCACCTGATCGGCAGCCAGCGTATCACCTCAGCTGTTGAAATACTGAGTAAAACCGTTTCACTCACTCTTGCAGGAGTCACGCATACCCTACACACACACGCACACACCTGGACACTTTTTATAACGCCTCCTGTATATATATATGTACATTCTTTACAGGTGGTCCTCATCTCTCTCTATCTACCAACGCGTACACACAGGACGCTACCTTGAGCCTTCTTCCTAGCAGGTGGCATCACGCACACATGTAAAAACGCACGTGTGATAATATATATATAAATAGTATTTATTGATCACGTATATTTCACATGCGTAGATGTGTATTATCGTATGAGGTGTATTTTGGGGTAAGAACACAAGTTCCTACACACAAAACAGATATACGCAACGTACACGGATAGACGTACAGTCTTCCTTAGGTGGCAACACGCTCACGTGTGATCTGACGTATCCATAATTATCGATATGTATGTACTGGTTAACATGTTTCTACACATATCCCATAACTCTATCTATGTCTATCTATATGCACTTAGTTACATACATATATATGTCGAATTTGGTACACGTAGTCGTGTGTCCACACACGTACTTTTTTACGTGTCTCTACCCACACATAGATGGATATTGATTCTTCCCAAGGTGGCACCATGCGTACACGTCAGCAGATGTATAAGCGCAGATATATACATATATATATGTACACACATACGGATTAGTTAACATGTTTCTACACATACTGCATACACACATATATATATATATTTATTAACACCGCAGCTGACGTATAATCATAGATATATATATATATATTAAGTAACATGTTTCTACACATACTGCGTATGTATATACGCGTATATATGTGCTCGTTAACACGTGTCTACGCATACGGTGTCATATAGAACATATATAGATGACAGGTCGTGTAAGTGGTTTTGTAGGAAATGAGACTCACCCGCAGCCCCCATCCATCGCCTCCTTACCATATCAATAAAATATATATATACATATATATGTGTACGCATACTTGTGCACACACGTATATAGGCATCACATTAATATATATATATATATAGATCGGCACACATGTATATATAAGCATCACGTATATATATATATATATATATATATACACTTGTGCACATACGCACATATAAGTATCATATACATATATATGTATACGCTTGTGGGCATACGACTATATAAGCATCGTATATATACATATATATATATATACACATATATGTATGTGTGCAGATATGTGTATAAAAGCATTACACATATATAAGACTACATTGAGGTGGGTGTAGAAGCATATAAACATATGTATATACACACATGTGGAAACACCTGTGTTTCGACGTGTATGTGAAGAAGCTGTAGAAATTTTGTCTCTTGTGTTCTCCTTGTTCTGCAGGTCTTATTTTACGAGGAGGAAATCTAGATATATGTGTCCTGGCACAAGCAAAAAGCGGTGGAGCGTTTTGCGGATGTTCTGACCTTCCCTTCGCCTCTGGCGGATGTTGCAGAAGTTGTTCATAATCTGCTTTCGTTAAATCTACCCGACGAAATTCCTCTTCATCGTCGAACGTCTTCGACAAAAAGCAGTCGCCACGTATATCTAAAACGCAACACACAGATTCATTTTTTTTTGAGTATCCCGGCAAAACTCCACACATCCATATATATATATATATATACATTTATATATATATATGTGTTTATACATACACATAATATATATAGATATAGATATAGATACACAGAGAGACACATAGACGGAATTTGCTCACAGTGTATTCACGTATAGGGGTGTGCACGTATATGTATATATATATATATATATATATAAATATGTGTCTATCCCTAAACGTATCACGTAGATGCCTATACACTTATACATACAAATAGACATCGAATATAGAAATAGAGTATATGACTCACGCACAAATAAGGAAATTTATATTTTACGTGGAACTGTACAACTGCGCGTGGATTGTTGCCATTTATATTGGGGCATCGGTATACTTGGGTATACATATTTATATCTATACACCTGCGAGCACTTCCATTCCCATCCGAACTTGGGTATATACATATATATATCTCTGTGAATACATGCACCCCCTTCCGAACTTGTATATGTATATATATATATATTTTTTTTTATACATGTCGGTGAATAAGTTAACCCGTATCCGCATTTATACACGCTTTTCTTCTTCTTCTTTCCTTCTCTTCTCTTCCTTCCTCTTCACTTGTAACTGCAGCCGTATAAGGCGGCGGCTAGAAGTGACAGCTGTCACGTATACATATATATATATATATATGCGTGTATACATACAATATACTATTCGTGCGTCTGCACATACATACACATATATATGTACATATTTATATTACAGACGGCAGTTGCAGTATTATTCGTAGTGGCAGCCGTGTTGGCTGGTGACTGCGAAGAAGTGTGAGAGGACAACAGAGAGGAGAACGGGGTAGAAAGTTGAGCAAAACGTGCCACGTTACACGCGTGTGTGTCTTTTGACTGGCCAGCTTCATTTCCCCGCTCAGTTTTTTTTATCAGCTGCTTCCTCCTGGTATTCTCTTCTGTTGAAACACATCTAGAACGTCATTCTTCTGTAAAACACTTTTTTCCGGCTCGATCTCACAAATTATTGGGACCTGCTCAAATTCTTCTTCTTTTTCTTATCCTTCCTCTTCATCTTCCTCTTCTCTTTTCCCTCCTCCTTTCTTTTCTTCTCCCACTCGCTCGCTTCGATTCTCCCCGAAGAAATGCTACGTATTGAGTCTTTTTATTCTTCTTCATGTTAACGTTGGAATACATAGCGACTCACTTACCTTTCTTTTCTTTGAGTAAAACGCTGCCTTTCCATATTTCCTAGTCTCGCTGAAGGAACGCCCTCTGTCGCTTACGGTCCCCCGTCTTTCCTCTTCACGAATTCTTAACGCGTCCTCAATTTCCCTTGCGCTTCCTGCGCTTCAAAACTTCTCCCTTTCGCAACTCTTTGAAGCCTTTCTACCTTGTAGCACAGCTAATTCCCAATTTTGCCTTCCTTTCTTCCAGAAAGAAGCTTCTTTCTTGTTGTGCTTCCTCTGCAGACGTTTCCTTCTTTTCGAAGGAAACTTCTTCCCTGTCGTGTTTCCTCTTCCTTCTACGAAAATCTCCTTTGTTTACCTGTAGAACAGACTCGCGAAGCTCTCGCGTTACAAGGAAGCTCCTTTACTCTGCCGATGCTGTCGATATACGCATTTGTTGCTAGGAAACCATTCGTCTTAGAAGGAAGTTCCAGCGGCACTATCTGCAAATGCGAACGCACACGTGTACGGGAGAAAGTGAAATAGACACACACGTATGTATGTATATATATATAGGTAGATACATAGATAGATATTAATTTTACATACGTTTATTTACACGTACTGCGCATATACGCATACATTTAGAGTGAGGGAAACAGGGAAAAAGATTGTGACAGGGAGAATTATACATATATATACACATGCATATACACACACAAAATTACATACGGACACGAAAGAGAGACAAATATACGCAAATATATATGTATGTGAATGATTGAGGGCGCGCTACAGGCAGGCGCACAGATGTCCAATTTACCTGCTGTGGTCGCGGAAACTCACCCTATCGCTACTTGTGCCTCCGAGTAACGTGCTACAATATACACACTCCAGACTGCGATATCTGTAGTGGAATGCTAAGAAGAAAACAGGACACCTACCCCTGCGTATTTATGCGTATACGTGCATACAATTGTGTGTGTACATCCTCCCCTGCAACCGTAACGCTTGTCTTCCGCCACTATACATCCGTTCGCCCCATAATAAAGCAGCACAGCGCGGAAGCCGAGAAGTGCCCACCCCTACGTATGACTACACGCGTGATTCCTGTAGACTTCTCTACCCCACATTTGTCTCAGGAGGACGTCGCATCATAGATCTCCTCAGCAGTCGGTATGTCGCTGCACCGAACATAAAAGATATGGAAAGCAGAAAATTCTATCAATGTACAGACAGCCGTTGTCATTTGGGTCTGTTAAGAAGGAAAACATGCATCCCACGGTGTTCACAAGATTAACGCACAGACGCAGAAGCGGCATATTTCTGCGTGGGCGGGAACCACGTTTTGCAGATCGCTGCAGCGCGGAGGTCCAACTGAGCGGTGCCGCACTCCCACACGTTGTTGTGTGTGGAGGCTCTATACGCGCGTCCACGTCTTTCCGCGCAGTTACAGCCACACAGACATTTGGTGTAGCAGTAGTATAGTAGTATTATTAGTTGTTGTTGTCGTGGGGAGGACGTCACATGCTGCGCAGAACTTGGAGAACGATAGTAGCCGTGGAAGCATTTTTGTGGAGAAAAGGCAGCTGCAAGAAAATGCGTCTAGAGAGTGATGTGCCTTTCTGTCAGCAACGCGAGGAGACGGACGAAACACAACCGAGGAGAGAGACGGATAGCAAGACGAGCGCCAGTAGCAGAGGAGTGGTATTTTTGAAAGTAATGGTACAGAAGTTGTAAGCGTCGCAGGAGCAGGAAAAAAAGGTAAAAACTGTGCAGCAAGAAACTCGAGTAGTGGCCCTATTGAGCAGGCTCGACATATCCGGCCTTACGCGCCAGAGAAATCGTAGACGCAGCTGTGGCAATCATAGCAAGAGTGTCGACAGCACTAGCATAGCAGTCGCAGGCAGTAGTCTCAACACCCGCAGCAGCTACAGCGGCAGCACGAGAGTATTATTAGTAGTGTGCTACGGGCAGCCGTCGCCAACGAGGTAGGAGAAAGGCTACACACTTCGTAAATCGGGATATTTTCTTAACGAGGACTTGCTGAAAGCAAAGTATTGACGAGAGTAGGAATCTGGGAGCACTGGCTTCTCTGCAGTATACTCTTTTGTACATTTGTTTCTACACACAGGTGTTGGATGGGCACGAAGAAGCACATGTTAGCGTTCGAGAAGTAACAGAAAACCGCGCGACGAATAAACGGTTAGCAGGCGTGGGGTGGGTGTCGCAGCTCGACAGGTGGGGCAAGACTCATACTCATCAACATGAGACACGTTTTTCTGCAAGTGCCACGAAGAAATTTCGTCGGAATAATAGTTCGAAAAAAACTCGGAATTTTCTTACGCAAGTGCTACCTGGTAGCTATGTTCTCCTCCTGCCAGAGCAGAGAGCTGGTCGTCCGTAAGTTTCCCCTTTGCTTTTTGACTGAGATCATCTTTGAACTTCTCTTTCTCTCTCTGCAAAAGCTGCTCTCTGCTAAAATGATTCTTCAACGTCTGCTGAAAACCTTCTTCCTTGCCCTCGTACTGCCGCTCTTCCACTGCATCGTCCATGCACGCCGGGATCAACACGTAGGTGAACTTCTTGTGCTTCACTTCAGTGAGCGACATCTTGCAGAGGCAAGTCGCGGTTGAGAGTCTTAGGGATGTCACGCAGAAAGAAAAGGGCACCTAGCAATGGCGAAGACGCATAAAACGGCACAAATACTCCATAGGAAGGAGGGCGATGCAGATGCGCGCCGAGATACATCCGCACCTACGCGTGTGATATGACGGCATCACGGATGTCGACAAACATAGGCGTGCACGTTGAAGGCAAAGAAAGAGAGAGCAACTGGAATACGGGGGAAGACTCGGACACCACTGATGCGAACAATAGAGTGGGTGTACACTGTACTGCGCAGTGTCGTGTGCTGTACATACACCGTACGAACACCGAATATTGCAGAGACACGTGTGTGGCAGCCTACGGATAGTCATTCTACGGGAGTCGAATCCTTAGAGCTTTTGCCATCTTCTTAAAATATAGGGGAAGCCTAACTGTGTAGAAGGGGTGTCAGATGGTGACGCACGTAGTAGACGGATGCAACATATTTATGCACCCTTAGATGCGTCTGCCCTGCGGTGTACGTACACTGCATATACCTCCAGGAGCATCTGTTGATATTCGCACTCATGTGAAGCACGCAGACGCTCGTCAGTTCGGCCTTTTGTAGACGAGCTTGACACTTTTGCATTTGTGCGATGCATCCACGTGCTGGTAGAAATCTGAATATCCGCCTACTGTTCTATCTATACTCACCTATATCTATCCACCTAGATCTATCTACTATCCACCTAGATCTACCTACGTATACCCGCCCATCTATATCTATCTGTCTACATTCATACGTGTACACCAACCTACCTATGTGTGTCTCAGTATCTCTCCATAGGTACATATATGTACATATGAGTAGTTCGAGTTTCCGTCATTCATGTCCCGTAACACACGCTGGCAGAGCCTTTCTGTCCATACGTGCAGGTTACCATTCCAGATACTTGAGCAACACGCCTTAGAAAACCTCTAGTGGTTCTGCAGGCACGCCCGGGAACGTACACGGATGCGCGTTTGCACATATGCATATCCATAATTTTGTACATACTTACACATTTAAGTATTTTCGCAGCAACGCGTGTACCCTAATCGTAAAATGCAGAGATCTTCAGAATGGTTAACTTCAAGAGCAGAACTTGTAGGCGTCCTTAGCCAGCCAGTAACGCAGAGCCAGCCACGGTATGTGCACGGATAGACTTTCACATATACAAACATCTATACAAGCCTACGCACATGTGTAGCACAACTCTACACGCATACGGTCATATATGCGTGTATAAATATAGATATCCAGGAAGGTATCTAGAGCGTTACTAAAGAGAAGTGTCTGGTGGGTGCGAGGCCATTGGGTTCCCACTTGAACATGTGCACACCTGTGCACGGGGATACACATGCTCTCGTTTGCATCTTTTGGTGTCTAACCGACTGTGTGAGAGGACCGCTCACCTGTGGAACCTCCCAAGCAAACACGGGTGACAAGCAAACTACCTGGAGTGGACTGTTCAGTTGAAGCTGTGATTTCAGCTTCCCGTCCGCAAGGACGAACAGAAAGCTCTGTTTAGAGAGGATGGGGATGGCGAGAAGTCCGCAGATCAACCGTCTGAAAAAGGCAGTTCTTCACGTTAGACATAATAGGTGGCCTTGAGGAGAGACATGCGTTGCAAGGAAGGAAGCGGTGAGAGGATTTAACTCTCGATGTCGCCAATGGTACCCATGTCAAGACGGATGAGACAGTAGTATCTGTGCAGAATAACGAATGGACAGCATTACCCGAAATTGTGCAGGCGCTCAAAAAATGCAACTAGTGTGTGAAATGTGTTACCGAGAATACGTTAGACAAAGACTAATTACGTCTGCAGAACACAGTTTCACCGGAAACCGTGCGGACGCCAGCCCGGAGGGTCGGGCTGCATGCAGCGGGACGCGACCCTTCCACGACCGAGCACAGCAAGTGAAGAACGGTAACATGCACACATGCACATGAAAATTTCCCACATTTTCTGCGTCTTTCCTTGCAGTCCAGTATTCCCAACTGTGCGACAGTACGCAAAGTCACTTGTGAGCGGAAAGTGACAGTTGAATTCAGCGTCTTCTAAGCAACTATGTCGCAATTGCAAATGTTTAATACGTCACCGCAACGCCTAAGAAATTTTAAAATGTATCGGACTCAAAACGCGACCACATAGAAGTAAAACGTACAGCGCACAAGGGAACAGTTACCGACTCTTAACATACCTATGCGAAGTAGAAATCAATGCGTGCTCACTTTTTTCGAGTACACGGAAATCTCGCCTGCACACAAAGGGGTACTCAGAAGGTACGCCGTTGCAGCCGGCACACAGTGACTCTTTAGTTTCTAGGATCGCATTTAAGTATTCGGCGGCGGTGAAACAGGTGATGCGCTTTCGTCTCCGTCCACTGTATACTGAGTATATTGTCGCCGAGTGTTGCGCTTGTGGTCTGAAATAGCACAAAACTCGTCACCTCTTGGTCTCACGTGTAGAGCAAGCCGATGTTGGCCTTGTACAAAGGATATAAGGAACAAATTTGTTTCAACTTGTGTAGCACATGAAATTGGGATCTAGGGTGCTCCTGTGCACTAGCGTTTTTGATGCTGTCTTCCGTGCTGGAGTAAAAACGGTGAATAGGTATTGACCTATTCGGCTCGGTGAACGTTCCGGAAGCATTCGTCCTATTAGATTCTCCACGTAGGTGTGTATGATTTCAATTTTTGCATGAGTTGGTCGCTGTCTGGGTCGCCGTCAGTGCGAATGAAGAAATACGAGTCAAAACTCGTACTGTCTTCTACAGCGACACAGATATACATCTGACGCTCCCATCCCAACTCGTGACCTTGCTTCACACCGTCTCAACTTCTCGTCGTCTGTCAGGTTGAAGGGTAATTTCATCAGCAGAGACAAAGTATTTGCTTGGACAGGTCTCCTGTCATCCCTGGCCTGGAATACTTTGCAAAAAGAGTATATGCCTGTCACTTTTCTTGGAAGGAGTCCGCTTCATGTCTCTTGCGTTCCCCTTCTCTTCGTCCCTCTTTTACCCTACTATGGTGAAGTTGTCTGCCAAATATCAGGCCAGTGTCTTGTTCCGAACGTGTCTCGTATGAATGAACAAAACCTCTGAGACGCACATCTCTGAAGTAGCCCTTTTTCTGCACAGCAGATACAATTTTCTCCTCTCTGCATTTTCAACAGTGCAAGCTCGGTGTGGTCAGCCGTCACTTGTTTATTCACGCTCAGTGTGTATGGCAAACGTTTTCGAGAGAGTAGTTGTCTCGGCTATGTGAAACCGCGACTACTGACATTCAAATCCTTCTTCGCGACATTGATTTGAATGTAAGTGTGTCTTCTTCAGATGTCTAGGTATAAACTGACGTATGGACTCCATCCTGGTCCTTTCGTCGACTCCGTTTTGTATACTCAGGGCCCGCAACCGCAGAGGCGCAAGCCTGTTTCTGCTGTATAGACCTGTTTGTTTTTTCACGGGGTGACAGGCGCTTCTTAGGTGGAGACCGCTAGTAAACGACAACTTTCCAATGCAAAACACCAGCGAGTATTCAGTGGAAAGCGTCACGCGGACCCGGCCGCGGCGCTTCACGGGGGGGGCGCAACGTGAAACGTGCGCGGGAGAGACGATGCAGGAGAGGCAGTGGGAACTAGATGAGAACCGTGATCCCGTGGCCACAAGGAATGCGTACTCGTTTAGGGATGCCGTGGACACAGTCTTGGGTACCTCTCCACGCAAAGTGTGGCGCACACTCAACTGGTGTTTGCCTGCTTTGTTGCTGGTTTCAACTGTTTTCACCTATTTAGCGTGGAAGGACAAACTCGTGCGATTGATGTTTCTCGGATTCATTGCGCTTACGCTGGTTTTTTGGGCTCTTCTCAACTGGTGAGGAATCGGGAATTGCGTCGGTGTTTCAGCAACTGCTAGTCCTCACAGGGTTTTCCATCAGCGCCAGTAACAGGTGGCCAGCCACGCTATTTGGAGGCAACAGAGAGCTACACACCTCAAGCTCCAGACCACTGGCGGGTAGAAGGGGAATAGCCACTTTTGGAAAACAACCCCGTGTCGTCGAAGGCCAAGCAGACATGAACACACACGCATCTGTGTGCATCCGTGGGTGCACAGGTAGTTACATGTACATATCTGTGTGTCTGCTCGTAGAGACGTGTAAGTATCTCTGCACCTTTGTGTACAGATACATACACGAACGTTTACACTTGCGAAACGTGTTGTTCACGACGCTGTGAGCCAATGGTGTGCTGCGTGCAAGTGCGTGCCCTACGTTAATACGCTGCGCGTATTAACCATGCTACGGAGTACCTTTCTTCAAGTGCATCCAGCGCGTTTGTGTACGTGTGTGTGCCCTCCTCTGTGTAACAGTAAGGTTGATTTCGATTGCGCGTGAAGATAACATGTGCTCACTTCACTGTACACAGGACGTTCCGTCGGATATCACGTTAGGTAGAAGCCGTGTGGCTCAGTTCTTGCTCAGCAATTCTGTTTGTGTGTCCACCTCAGGGTCCTGATGCAAGTAATTCCACCTGAGAAAGGTGACTAGCATGAACGCGGAGGTAGGCTGCAGGACCCGGGAGACTAGTGCTTGTAACCTTGTTTTAAACGCTGGTCAGGCGCGAAGTCATAGTGCGTTAACCAGTTCAAGAATTTAGCCCGCCCCTTCCTTTGAGTTGAAAGTGTTCCCCAGATACGATCAGTTGTTTGTCGTGATACGGCATTGCTGGCTACTGTTGTATTGTGACATGCGGACTGTAACCCGGAATATCTGCAGACGGTTTCGGGGTAACTCGACCTTAGATGGAGCGTCTGCCGGGTAAATTCAAGTAGGACTGTTGCGTGATATGTCCATCTTCTTGGAAACATAAATGGGGGTGCGGACGCTGCCTGCAACTCAAGTGGAAGGAACTTTTCAGATAAATTGTATGTGTATGTATACACACATGCGACGCCACGACCACGCTCTGCAAGCGTCATTCTTTCCTGCACTTAGCATATTTACGATCCGGAGCTTCGGAAAATTTCTTGTGTCTTCTCAACTCTACGCGCGACAGACCACTACGCGTCTCCTACGATGAAAGTTCCTCTCACAGTATAAAAGGTACTCGCGTATGTCAGGCAATTTAGACAGGCACTCTGCTAGGGGGCACCGCCTAACGCACAAAGCGGGTGTGTTGTGCGTTGCCGTTCATGAAACGTCCGACATTTTGCTTTCGTCTAATGGAGACATTGCGTAGAATCGGTGGTGTAGCCTCCTGAGGCGCGCCTTCGTTGACTGAAAAGATGGGTGTTTTGGGATCTCCCAAACCTGGGCGGTCAAGGTGCCTTTGTTAAGACTGTTATTATAGATTAGAAAACATATGACCCCGTATGGGTGTGCCTGACTGGCCACTTCGATCTTTGCTTTGTTTCTGTCGCGTTTCTCTGTTGAGAGCTAGCGGTATGTCCACAGTTTGTAGCATCGCAGAATTCCATATCGACTGCAGTTTCAGCTCTTCGGACACGCTGCGGCGCATAGCATAATTGAGTGCGAATTTCGTCCCAAGCACGGCTACGGGACTTTTGGTTGCTATTGAAGCTGCTAACGTCCACGCTTGCCGGAAAAGGGTTTCTTTGTCTGCAAATACGTCGCTGAGAAATCCGACTTTTTTAGCTTCAGCAGCGTCGAAAACACGACCAGTGAAGCAGACATCGCGAACCCAACTGTCGTTTCCCACTGCTCGTGGTAGTCGCTGAAGGGTGCCAAGGTCGGCAGCAATACCGAGATCCACTTCTTTGACGGTAAACCACGCATCCTCAGTAGCTAAGCGTATATCGCAGGCACAGATGAGACCCACTGCCCCACCAATACAAGCTCCTGTCACACAAACGATGACTGGTTTGCTACATTCCTCCAACGCCGTGAAAGTGTCCTGCATTTTCCTCACGCCCCGCTGCAGATGAAACGCCTTCCTCGCACAGTCTTCCTCCTCGGGGCCGTCATCTTTCCCGTTCGCCTCGTTCTCTGTGCTCCCCACTTGTAGAGGAGCTTTTGAAAAATTTATGTTTTTGGTGGCGCCTTTTCCGCCGGTAGTCACACTGTCCTGCTCATAAGGTGTGCGATTTCTCACGAAATTCACGGGGGAGTGGAGAAGAGTTGCAGCGAAGGCCAAGTCAATGCCCGCGCTAAACACAGGGCCATCTGCCGTGAGAATGATACAACGACAAGAAGGAAGACTGTCCAAGAATTTGATACAGGAATGGAATTCCAGCCAGAAGGTCTCATGAAATGCGTTCCGGTGCGATGGTCTGGAGAGGCGCACCTCGTACACAGGCGTAGACTTCTCATCGCCAGGACAAAGTTTCAACGACTCATACGTTGGAAACTCCGCGTTAACCATATTCTATTGCTGTGTGAACCAAATCGCAGGCGTATATCGATTGGGAACTACGTGACGCGGCACGTGATACACAAGCACGTGCACGTTATTATGACGTCAGCGACAAGGACGTCAACAGAACTGAATGTTCTTGATTTCCCCGTGAACTTGTGGAGAGAAGCGGCGCGATTGCAAAATATTTACTGACGCATCATCAGTAATGTTCCAGAGGAAGTGTATCTGCTTATGTATGTGTATTCCTTGGTTGTTGGAGCTTTCCAGCCACCGTATCAAAGACATCTGAACTTGTCCCATCGGATGTGCTGATTTGGGAGACATTCCGTACGACGGGCTCCCAAACTAGGTCACCGAAAGGAAAAATACATGCGTCCGTTACTCCTTCGTGTACCCGATAGAAAACAGCGGTTCCGTGACACGCGGTGCCGCCCGACCAGCTTTCGTAAGTCGGGCACTGATGTGTCAGGGATCCGGAACGTATCTGATGCAGTCAGCTACCACGTGATCCCGAACAGGCTACTGCCTGCGTAGAGTGCACCAATCAGATACCACGCAAGCTCTGGACCTTCACTGTCTCACGGATAAGAATGCATTATTTTTAGACCCTGCTCAGCCGCCAGCCAAAAAAGTGCCTCCACTTTCAACTTCTTCACAAAAACTTGTACGGCGTTCCGCGCAGCCGTTTACGACAATCGACTCCCAATGTGTAGCCTAAATGAAACGATGTGTGAACCGTGAGTAAACTTGTTTGATAAAATCAATAGTTTTGGTAAGTTTTAAGTGTCTCACCTCCCCCCCCGTAGCTCACCAACAAGTTACCCCCCAACATAAGAGTTGACTGGTATGCCGGCAAATGCTCGCCGTAGTCACTCCGCAAACTGACCGACTGCCATCAAAACCTGTTCGCCTGAAATCGCATTGCCTCACATGCAAAGGAGTCCAAAGTACGACACGCTGTGCAAATTCCTCAGCTTGACGACTTCGTAGCGCGACACACTGTAGCACACCGACGCATACCAGTACACCAATGCGTTCCACAGAAGCTTTCCGGCCGCAGAGACAGAAGAAGCAACCAGGCCGAAAAGCACATGTGCATCCGCTCGTAAGGCAAGATGCTTTCCCCTTATGATAGAAAACGCTACACACGTAGTATACCTCCTTTGTCGTATCGATTGCCAGCAAGTGCAACTGCTACCCCTTTGCACGCTGACAATATGGCAGATGATGCCCCTGTAGGGAGACGGAGCTGCTGTCCTCTTCCACTGAAATCCCAGCCACCAACGGGGTAGCTTAACACGAGGTGAACCTCTGTGTGCACCTCAGACCACAGACCCGAGACCAACGCACTGAGCTCTTTTCCCTAAACGATACATCAGGCCTTCTCTCCGTTGTTCACTGGCCTTTTCACGAAGCCACAGCTTCAACTTTCGCACAAGCGGTGCCTGCTGAAGAAGGCGTTTTAGAATTACACGGCGAAGTGGAAGTAGCGGGAATCTCGCTCGCGTCTTTTGTTTCTTCTGTCCGTACCAATCCGAGAGAACGCGCAGTGATGGCGTCTTCCGGTTTCCCCTGTTTCAACCCACACGCAAAAATGCAGCAAGTGACACTGAGTTGCCGTGTCCATATGCGAATTCAATTACTTTTTTATCCTTCCAGAGTCTGCTGTTGTCGACACGCACAATCCATCTCACTGAGTCCTGTCTTGTCAATCTGCGACGTAAATTATACGACGTTACTCCCTGCAAACCTCTCACTGTCAGCAGCGAATGAGAATTTTAATTTTCTTACATTGAACAAAATCCCGTCTCAGCACCGCGTGCGCACTAAGCATGCACTTAAGCATGCAGTATACCAGGTTCCTAAATGGGCCACGTCTGCCGCAGTCTTCACAGCGCGTTACGGAAAAATGCGCACTCAGGTAAACACTTTCGCCGATCGTACAGCTGCTGCCGTCCAGTAGCTACACAGCGTGGATACCGAGGTGACATTCTGAAAGCTATGTTCTGCCTGCCAAACGCACTGCTTGGTATGCACATGGTCAAGTAGTATGCCGCAGAGCACGGGCGCACGCGACACGACCAATATTCTGCTACACGCACATTCGTGTGGCCACCTGGCAGCATTCGTAGCACTAGCACACCGAGCACAAAGCAAACCCAGAATAAAATTGCTACCATGTACTACGCACACTTTCCTCTACCGTGAAACTGCTGCACGAACTTCGCTAAAATAGCGACAATGCGGAAAATCCGTTCTTTCACCAGCAGCGTAGACATTCTGTGCCCGTTACAACAAACCTTTGCAGTCAGTTCATGCCCACGTGCTGCCGCTAAAAACGGACACCATTCATCTAAGACGATAGTTACGGATCCTACATCTGTCGCGCTTACGAGGATTAATTGTCTCGATACGAGAGCGCTGTTTCCACTTGAACACTGTTGCTACCTACATCGCAAGCAGCACTGCGACGCTTTAAAGACACGAGCTTTCCTCATACACAGAGTACAAAACCGCGCATCCGACGCGCTGTGGATCCTTAGCAGGGCTATGCTGAGAATAACAACTTTACGTGGCAACACACTCACCGTGCAGTCAGCACCGAAGTCTGTTTGCTTGCAGCACGCGAATCCCCACCGGTGGGTAGCGATATTGTACCAAGAGCCAAAAACACTGGTGTGATTCCCAACAAACACGTCTTCTTCATACTTTGATTTTACCAGCAGGCGATCCCGACCCTTCGCAATCCTGGTGCAGTCACAGAAAATCCAGCACACCACTTTTCCTTTTCTTTGGTATTCTCGGTCACTGCACACTAGAGCGCCTTTGTTCGGGCACTTGTCAACAAACGTGAGAGGCCTCTGATAGGGCGCATGCGGTGAAGGGAGAACCGGGCATCCGAGATCCGGGGGGAGGGAAAGGCGACACTCATTTGCAAAAACAGCGCGAAGAAGTAAACATACCTACGCACGAGCTTCACCACGCCTACGAGCTGTCCCGTCACGTTATCCAGATATCGCGTACGTACGTCATGGCTTCTGACACAGGTGTAACCATGTGGAAACTTCACGAACCTCTAATACTACGTAACAAGTGTACGTAAACATGCACGTATACGTATGTGCGTCCGAAGGGCGCAACATGTAAGCTCACGAAACTTCGGAAACATTAAATATACTACGCCATTCTTAGCCTCATCGCATTTGTGAAAATACATACAACGCGTCTTCACGCCACGGTGCAGATCGCTCCTTACCTACACAGACACACATATACATACATATATATATATATACACGCACAAATAAGCGCATGTTATAAGATATATTTACACCTTTATCTGCGAAATTCACGCATCGGTATATGCATGTATACATATATGTGTAATACTGTCTTTTGTCTGCCACACAACTTACCTGCCGTCTTTGGAGTACTCAACATATACTTCCGTTTGTGCAAGAAGCATCCTCGGGTCGACGTTCAAGTGCTCCGTTCCCCCGTATTTGCTTAGCAGGGTGTTTTTCCTTTGTTCTTCGAGTTCCTGCATCCATTCAGAAACAAAATCGTCTTGTAGCGTAAACATAAAAAGAAACTTTCAGTCCCGGGATACAAGAAAAATACTTCCATTCATACACGCACCTGCACTTTCACTTTTTTTTTGGTACCAGCACTCTTTCGGAAAACATCCTCCTCGCAGCAACGTATTTAAAACATACCTTTTTCTTGTCGATATGCTCCTGGTAAAGCTTCTCCAGCTGCGTGGGCTGCGCGTTAAAGTGCACCTGCGCTCCATGCTTGTAGGCTTCCCATGCAAATACCTGCAACATGAAGAGCCCGAGCCGCGTCCAAAGCGGATTTAACAAGGAAGTGGGATGCCTCAAGGTTCTCCCATCAATTCGAATCCAGATCTCGAAAGAGGCATTGTGAAGAATTCAACGGAATACACCTACACACATGTGCAAGTGAGGACAGTCGGGCCCGCCACAGCACTTCCCTGCCGGCACCTCTACTGATCCGAAGCAACATACAGGAACAGTCGTCAACATCGATCTGCTCCTTCAAATCCCATGATCACTCCAAGCGTGTGACATTGTTCAGTCACGTTCAGCCCAGCACCACGTGCACCGTTACTGCGTGCGCAGAGTCGTCTCTTTCAAACTCCGATATCTGAGCTAATCTGCACGACGCTATATCGTTACACCGCTTCGTAAAACCTTCCTTCGAAAGCACTGTCAATCGTTATTCGCCAGCTCTTGCGTACGTACAACACATATACACTGCCTGAATATGCAATCTGGGTACATGTCTAGATAAACAGGTGACTTGCTGCAACGGCACTTCACGCAGGTCCACACACACGGGCGTGCTACAGAGGTCCCTCCTGCTGAGATAATCCCTCGGTACCCACATGCTTCTCTCTGCTCGCCTGCAGTGTGCCTCCCCTGCTGCTGCTACTGGCGCTGTTCTACTGGTTTCACCTCCTCTGCTGCTGACTACTGATACACGTGCTGCCTCTACGGGTATTCACCCTATTCTCCAGCTGCGCTTTCTACTGCTCTTGCTGCATCTGCCATCTCTCCGCTGTAGTGGCTGTTGCCCAACTGCTTGCACCAATCATTTGGTGCTGAACAGTCGTACTGTCGCTACTTCGCGCGCGGAAGCACGAGTAAATGAGTACCCGTACACTGCAGCGCTCGCACTACACACAGTCGAAGAATTCCGCCTGCTGTAGCATCCTTTCCACAAATCGACGCACCCCACCGAACCTGTTTTTGTTCCAGGATTTCTGCGTTACAACACAGCTGCTCCTTCGGCTGTCCGCGCAGGTGTTGCTTCGACTGCTCACGTTTATAACAGCACGCTCTCTACCTTATACCTTCTTCGCCGGCAGCGAAATCCCTCTTTGTATCTTCGTTTCCGTCACTAGCCTCTTTCCTCATTCCTTACCAACAATTTCGTCTTCTTCTTTCCCATATCCACCCAAGACCTCTTCCTCTCCCTTTTTCTTCCCGCATTCTTGCATACGAACGCGTACCTCCCTCTAGACTCGCCCTTCCTCCATTTCCTACTTTTCAGCTCGGTCACGTCTCTTTCTGTGTTAGTCATAACCGAAACCATACATTCATCTACGGGTCTCCCCATTTCCGGTTCTCTGCCAGCAAACTACCGGTTTTCCTCTTGCTTTGCCGGTGTTGCTAGGCAGCGTCTCTCTCCCTCTCTCTGTCATTCCTGAGAACCATCCCTCTCTTGTTCAACTATCGCCATAAACCTTCATCTTTTTCTTTCACAAGAGTCCTCCTTCGATCGTCGCTTCCCTCTGCCCGTCGTACCTGCAATTGCTGAGCCTTGACCACATCGCCTGTGGAACGCGCGTAGTTGTCGCCTTTGAATAGCGACTGTTCATCTCCCTTCATATTTTGAAAAGGGTTTTCTCGCATACTTCTACTTTTCGGGTCGTAAAACGCGCTGTTCACGTCCAAATTAAGAAGGTACTTCGCCGTGTCCTCTCGAATTCGTAGATTTCTCGTATTAATTCTGTATCGGTCATCACTGCATGCCACTGGCGCAGAAGTTTGATCGAACGCGTGTTGTTTCACGTCTTCATCAGAAGAGTCATCGCTGTCGCTATCTGTGTCCGTTTCACTTGTAGCACCTGAGTCGCTACCTGAGTCTGTGTCGGCCTCCCCTTCTCCTTTTTGCTTTTCTTCGTCATCAGTGTCCGTGTCTCCCTGGTCGTTTCCTGGCGCTTTTTCTCCGTCTCCTTCCTTGTCTCCTTCCCCGCTTGTCTTGTTTTTTTTCTTCGTTTCCTTCTCTGCACCTGCGTCTCCTCCGTCCTTCCCTTCTCCCTCGGCGGTCTTTTCCTTGCTCTTTGTTCTCTTCTTTTTCCTCTTCCCGTCTGCCGCCGCTGCCGCTGCTTTCTTCTTCAGACTTCGAATGTGCGTCTGCAGCTCCTGAGCCTTGCGTCGCTTCCTCTCGATTTCCGCAAGCTCATAGTCGCGTATCACCCACTTGTACTCCGCAGGATCGTAGCCGGCGTATCTGTCTCGTTTTCCATCATAAGAGAGCTTCAAGTCGTCAAAAATCTCTTCATCTTCACATAAATTCTCCTGCGTGTACTTCGCCTTACGGCTGCGCGGCCGCTCTGTGCAGTCCTTTGCCTGATGAGTTCGCGCTCCACAATTCGCACAGGATCCCTTTTCAAATCGTAGTTTCTGTGCAACCGCTCCTGCTGCAGCTCGTTCTCTTTTTTTCCGACCGCGGTCGTACCACAGAGAAATATCTTCTTTCTCTGCCGGCTTGAAACGCTGGTGCTTCAAGCCTGGCTTCTGCTGATTTAGATACCACGGCGCTTTGCTGATGTACTGCGGAATGTGAGGATTGATAGCGTTCCCTTCCTCATCTTTCTCGGGCTCAGCTGTACCCGCCTTCCGAGCTTCTTCCAACTCCTTTGCCTTCCTCGCATCTTCGCGAGAAGTGAAAGATGACGGCAGCTGCGACATGGTGCGTCCTTTTCACCAACCACGAGGGAAAGGGACGGGGAGGCGGAACCGACATGGAAAGAAAAGAGAGGAGAAACGCCGCGGAACGCGCGACTGGGAAAAACTTTGTGGCGGAAAAGCTCATAGAAAAAGAAGACGGGCCGAAAGCCGAGAGGATGAAAAGGTCAGACGAAGGGAGACGACAGAGGAGAATGACAGAGCTACGCAAGCAATAGCAACGAGCGGCAGAAGACACAGCAGACACACGAAAAAAGAGAAAAAGAGAGAAACGGACGAAGAGAGAGGCGAGAACAACAGGGGCACACGGAGACGACGGCAAGTGCCGCCGAGAAAAAATAAGGGAACAGACGAGCACAGGAGAACGGAAGAAAGAATCCGTCCACCGCGTGGACCGTCGAAATTGAGTGAAAGACGAGGTTCCCCGTTAAAAAAAAGTTAAAGTGTATAGTGTGAAAGAGACGCGCCCGAATGCAAAGAGGAAAACGAATGAGAGGATAAAGCACGCCTCACAAGTTCAAGTCTGTCACGCTTGTGAACGTGAGACACGAACGTCCTCAAGAAGGAAAGAGGTAAGCGGCATAGACATACAGCGTTGAAACAGAGACAGTGCACAGATATAGATGTAAGAGCCCGTCTGTACGTACACCGAAGAGAATTACATATGCTTGTACTACTTAGACACGTGCAGGAGCACGTGTTCGGGAGTCGCGTCCTGAACGTATACTGATACACGCGTTTCTGTAATTCTTACACGGACACATATAGAGAAAAGATATCGTGTCTTTCACAAGAGTGGGACGAGGTGTGTATACTGCAAGTCACGTATGTACACGTTTTTGACGTGAAATTTACAAGTCTTGCTGCAAGAGAATACACCGCTTTGTGTTTTTGCAGTAGATCTGTCCGAAGAAGTTACGTGGAGTTTCAACAATCTTTATGAGAGAGGATAAATAAGATAAACAGACACCGTAGATGCCTGCTGCATGTAAAGCGTCTGCAAATATATGCAAATACAAAGACAGATATACACACACGTATCCGTAGACCCTATCTATGCAAACTATTACGAGTAGGCCGCTGAAAGACAACCGAAAAACTACACTGTCTAATCTTTACGTTCTTTCCCGTGAGCCATGCGCACAACTGGGCAGGCGCATACCACACAGATGGGGAAACATGTAGAAAAAAATCTGCTCGTCGCTCTTGTTCCCATTAACGTGTCCACAACGACGATGCTGCGCTGGTGCTTGTATGAGACCAGCAGACGGGACGAATTTCGAGAGCGACGTAAATGGAGAGCAAGGGAGAAGACGCAAAGGGAGGGAAGGAGATAGATCCGTGTTTAGAGGGAAACGAAAACGCAGATAGAACGGGGCATAAAGACATGAAGAAAATGTCCAACACACCCCAGCGGGGACAACTTTGGGGGGGGAGGAAGAAGTTCGCCGATGGAAGACAATCGAGAGAACGTCTGATACAGGTTTCACGAGAGTGTGACGGGGCGGCGCGACGTCAAAGAACGAAAAAAGAGAGACAGAAAATGACGTCGGCATTCGTATGAAGTCGTCCTGAGTTCACGTATCGCACTACAAAAGTGGACGGCGGGAAGCAGAGGAGGCTGAAAAACGCCTGGAGTAGTACACAAAAGACGCGATGCGGTGCACAATCTCATAGACATCCAGTGGTAAGATAAGGAATATGACCACAGTCAGCGCGGCTGGCAGTCTAAATGCGGGGAGGAACGAAACTTCGGTGACGGTGGATTTATTCTCTTAAAATATCGACGACAATTCCCTCGGAGCTGTACTCCACGCAGCAAGCACCTCATCGGCACACTTGGCCGAACAACGGCTCCGATTGAAGTGTTGTGCTCCCTTAGAAGGTAGTATTCAACAAAACGAAGCCGTAATCTATGTTCAAGCTGACGTGGTTTACGCACAAAGCTGGAAGAGAGGATGTCCATTATACCCGACAACACCGGGGACCGTGCGAAATATCCTCTTTTTAACACGGGAACGGAAGACAGAAACTCCGCTTAACCTGCACGGATACGAATGTCACCGACAGCTACGCCAGTTCTGCGTGTGCCTTCGAACTGCCTCCGCTGAAAGATGAGAAATTTCGGGAAGCCACTCTTTGCGAGGACACAGAAACACGTAAAACACTGAGGCGGCAATGTACAGTGCATTCAACAAGACAGGTTGCAGCTACGAATGTCGTCGAAAAAGGGAACTACGGGGTTCAGCGTGGAACCCGACTTGAAAGAAAAAGGAGGTACGGAAGGAGATGATAACAGGAAACCAAGTATCATTCCAGCAACGAGAGTCAGATGACAGTGTACCAATAAGAAGCATCCCTGCCAATGAAAACCCTGTCGCATCAGCATACATAGAGAAAAACAGAATGCAACAGAACGCGCATACACGTTTTCTCGTGGATATATGCCGCATCAGCATACACTTGCACAATTAGGGTAAGCGATCATACAAATTCTGTAGTGGTGATAACCTTCACTGGCTGCGGACCCGATCGTGAAGCCAGTGAGAGTAACGCATGCGCACGGGTCAGTGCCTCGCTGCGGGTGCAACGGCGGTGTGGACTCAAAAAAAAGATGCTGGCCACTAGCATACATCACGCAGCACGTTGTGCACGTGAACGTACATGTACACAGAAGTGTAGCTTGCGTCACAATACTCGATAGGTGGTCGTATGAATTTTTTTTCTGAGTGGAGCAGGCAGCGGCTGCGCTGTGACAACGGACGGAATGATACGACAGAACTGGAACACGCTTGCGGATGGCTATCTTTGGGGGATTTGACGCAGCCGGTGTAGCTGGTCCCCTGCTTTCTCTGCAGCAGAACCGTAGCTCTGCGACGTCAGGAAAATAAAACTTCCTTTTCCTTCTCTATCTACAAGGGTGTAAATCCGACCAAATCCGCCGAACGATGTACCTATGTGTAGGCGCGCGAGGCGGAAGTGTAAGGCCGCGACGCTGGTGGATCAAACACCCAGTGGATAAACCCACCTCAATAGCCGAATATGCTTTGTCGCGGCTCCACACCGGCACGCAGCTGTGTCAGAAGGGTCGCGTAGTGTCAC
This sequence comes from Sarcocystis neurona, assembly GCA_000727475.1. Classification (NCBI taxonomy): domain Eukaryota; phylum Apicomplexa; class Conoidasida; order Eucoccidiorida; family Sarcocystidae; genus Sarcocystis; species Sarcocystis neurona. The sequence goes on along the minus strand of KL647291.1, from coordinate 1,111,155 downwards.
TTATAATATATATATATATATATATATATATGCATACAATGGTGTGTTCACATGCTACAGTATTTGCCGTTGCCACACGTCTAAATGTATACGTATTAAAACACCTATATACTGTGTGTATGTGTATACCGCTTCTGTACGTACGTAGGGTACCCAGGACTTTTTTTTCCAGGGCTTAATAGTGTGTAGTTCTGTCTCTAATCCGCGTACCTTCAACGCGGCTACGTGCGTTACTACTGCAGATTGTAATCTTCGTTGTGTACTTAAGTGCTGATACAGTTCGAGAATGCTGTCCGCTGGTATAAGCTGTAATCTGCCACTGTAGTGGACCTGCTCGTCTACCGTCTTCATCCATCTACTTCCACAGTTTGCTGTGCTGCACTGTCTCACTCGCATGCTTCAGATGGGGATGACGAGAAAAAATTTCAGTCACCAGCTTTCCGACAGAGCTTTTCACAGTCATCACTGCGGGCCTCTAGACAAGTAAAGACTGTAGAGGTCATCGTACCGAGGAGGTGAGGGTTTCTGTAGCGATTGAACCGTACCAATGCGATGCAAGACTGAAGATTGGTACCTTCACTGTTACAGGTAATTCAGGCAGGCATCTTCTTGAGAGAGTGTCTTTGGTGTCGCCTTCTAGATGTGCAATAACACCTCAACAACGTCTTAATAGTTAATCTCTGCCGTATCTTTGCAGTCAAAGGGAAATATCACTACTAGTATTAGTCGTGTTGAGATTCTGTCAACCTCCGCTGTTGTCCTTCGCCCCGCTCACCCATCAGAAATCCTACTTTTTAGCTGTGGGTGTGGAGCTCCCGAATCGAGTACAGTTTAGCACGATTTCTCGAGGAACAAATCCTGGAAAATTTCCGTAAACAAGTGTCCACGATTCAACTTTTAAGCGACTAAACATATTTACGCATGTAAGCACACGCGTGCGAGTGTACGCGTGATTACACGTAAGTTACATTCCCGCAGCCGCAGCGGCTTTGTGACAAACAGCAACTTTCTTCATGCAAGCACACGTGCACATCACTGTATGTACATGTCAACATATATATATATATATGCAACACTACGCGCACTCCTCTACTGTCGACAGCAGCGTAAGATAGAGCGTCTTTCTCACTCCACGTGAAGATACGCGTATACTACTCAAATTGTAACACTGACGCACAGATCTCCACATACTTTCTTTCAGGGGGACTGCGTGCTGTGTAGCAGCTGACGGCTTCTCAGTGACCAACGCTGTTTACCAGAGGTACTCTTCTTCCTCCGGAAGATTTGTTGGAAAGGCTCCATAGAAACAAGTTTTCAGGTGACCAAACGTCACCTCGAGCGAAACATCAGAAACGAAGGCTTAATACATTCTCTGCTTGGAGTACAAGAAATGCGATGCCTGTTTCAAAGCCATATCAGCTATGCCTTTAGCGGGGCACAAAAGGTACCTGGCTCAAAGCTAACAATAACTCTGCTTCCAGAAGCAACTGTAGCACACGTCACCATGACACCTAAACAGCAGCACCTTACCTTATTCTACCGAGCTGCACGAGGTATCACAGACCTTCCACGGAAGCACCTAGCAGAGCAACTATTTGTTCCAGAAAGGTGTGTAGCGGTCCCTTGTCGAACAGGCACACACACGGCAGTGCCGCGGGTGTTCTTCGGAAAGCACCGGCTTCTTTACGAGATTGTCCACAGCCTGCTAAGTACACCTGAACAGAAGAATTGTATCTGTCTCTCTTCAATAAGCAGCGGAGTACACCTACTCTAGCTTTTCAGAACTTCCATTGTCTCGTTACGCCCCCTGCCATGAGTGCGGACTTTTCCAAAGGCAGAAGCATTAAATACAGTGCTGTCGCTTCGACGCACTGTCAAAGGTGCCGCCAAAACTTATCAAAGAGGCTCTGCTCTACTAAAGAGCACGCACGATCGTATGAATAAATATTACTGACTATATTAGAATTAGAAGTACCCCGCGTGTGCGCCACATTTTGTTCAACGGCATCGCAAACAGTGCTCAGAAGGTTTTTCCGCATGATAGAGCAAGCATCACTGAACGTAACTGAAAAATTTGATTCACTCGAGGAGTACACTCTGCAGGTGCATTTGGGCATCTTTCCGTGACGGTAGTCCGCCCGATATGTGCGGTATGGTTGTTCACATTCGTCCATACCTTTATGTTTGTGAGAAAGCGTAGGAACGCACTGCGACCACTATTCTTAATATCTTGAGAGAGAATTTTTCGAGGTGCGCCGGTGTTTTTACTTCCTAGGGAGGAGCATGTATGTGTGTGAAGGACTGCTTCCGTTTGCCAATGCGCTATCTCAGTAGCGCTACACGTTCACATTTGTGGCTTTGCAGATTTCCAATTGTAACGACGACGCAGGGACTACATGCTGCCGTACCTCAATTTTCACGAAAAAGTGTCTCTAATGCACATTGCCACAGCTTTTGCTGCCTTGAACAAGATGCGTGTACCGCGAGCTTCCACACGTCCGCCTTGACACAAAACAAGCCCACGCAATGCAGCCCCAGCTTCGATTACGACCGCACGGATCTTTCTTCTCTAGTGGCTTTCAATGCCGTAGATTAGGTCCTTTAGAGCGGCATTCCTGCGTTCAACCGGACACGCCGCAGTATTCTGACTTGTACTGAATAAGGTGCGTGTCGGGTATGCTGCCATGTGTTTTACCATTTGAGAAAAAATTTTGATTACGTCGCTTTTGCTGCTTCTTTTACACAGAGTGATTCACGAAGAGAACATGTGTACAGTTCCGTCTTCACTTAACGTCAGGACTCTGCGCGTAGACTCTTCTCTTCTTTGCCAAAAAGAAACAACTACAATGCTTCCGCACATTTCTGTTATGTCTTTGTCTTTTGCGTAGATGCCTTCGAACACTTCACCAAAAGAAGTGTTATTGTCACTCAGCAAGGAGCGGTCGTAGACGATCAAAACAATACCTACAGGGCAAGCAGTAGACGTGTGAACAGAGTTCTTCGTCCTCAGAAGGACGAGTTTGGACAGAGTTCTTCTTCATCCTCAAAAGAGAGACTCAAAAATGTTTATTCTTCTTCCACCGGAGAAGAAACCATACGGTGCTTGTTTTGAACTCTCTCCAAATGAACAGAATGCATTCTGTGTGTGGTCGTTCCTGAATGCTACTTCAACAGTTTTACCTTTCTCGCAAAGTATGGAGCTGTGTATGCCCCTGAACTTGATACACATACTAGTTGTTCAAACTTTCACCTTCACGTAGAGCAAGATCCTGTAGTATTCTGGCTCCAGGACATGACCTGCTGTGCATTTGAGTGCGCGTCGCGTACACAACACGTCCGGTGTGCGTACACAACACGTCCGGTGTGCGTACACAACACGTCCGGTGTTCTTTCTTTCCTTTGTCAGGAAACGACACGAATGTCTTCGTCGCCGCACGCGACCAGTTACCAACGCTGTACACAGAAGGCGTATAGTACGCACCAGCCTCTACTTTTTTCTGCCAACAGGAACACCGAGAACACAATTAGCCTCTGACACGGGCTCGCAATATCTTATCTTTTGTCTCAAGAGAGATACCACAAAGCTTAATTGCAGTCTCTGTCGTCAGCACGTGCCTCCTCGTGTTTCCTTTCTCAAATGATTATTACGGGCGTCGTTGCTTGCATTCGAAGCAGCGTCCCGCAGTACACAACCCGCTGTACAATTATTGAGTAAGAACCATCTGCTGGGCGCTATCACACCTCTTTTTGATGTCGTAAAAACGTGGCTCCAGCAACAATGCGCCTTCACAACTTTAGTAGGCCATACGCGCTTTGGCTCTGCCTCTTGCTCTCGTGTGCTTCAAGATAGTAGCAGCAACACGGGGATTCCACTGCACGGGAAGGCGACACCCATCCTCCCACGTAATCCCGAAAGCGGTCAAAGCATCAGCTGCCTGTATACGGCGACAGAGCAACAGCAAAAACAGCAGGCGCAGCAGCGGGAGTACCACCAGCAAACGTAGCAGCAGCAGAAACAGAATCAGAAGCAGGCGACGGAACGACGCCGCAGCAGCAGCAGCAAAGAGGCACAAACAGGAGCAGCAAGAACACCCACCGCAAAAGCACCAGCACCAGGAACAGGAAAAGTACTAGCAGCCAAGACAGGACCAACACGAGCAGAAATCAGCACGTATTCGGAACTGTACGGAAACAAGTGTAGTTCTTGCAAAAATCGAAGTCATCTGCCAAAGCACTCAAAAGTGGAAAGACGGGACGGGAAAAACGACAATCAGCTAGTAAACACGCCGCGCGCTTGTGCCAACAACGACAGTCATATAAGCCTCTTCAGTAGCACATGTCCACGTTCAAATATTTATATGTACATGTATACATACATACGAATATAAAAACAGTCCTACGTGTATATAAGTAGCTACAGAGTTAAGAAACCAACTACCTCTTATTGTCTGAACACGCATACACATGTGTGTAGAGATCTACTGAGAATAGTACACACGTGTATCACACGTGTGCATCCCTCGCGAGCGCCACACCTGTGACAACAGACATACGCGTCAACAGGTGTATGTCGTCGGGGGGGACACATACATATACATATATATATATATGACTATGTATGGATATTTGTGTCTCGTAACATACGCATACCTGTGTGGGAGGCAGGGGGAAGGACGACAACAAAGAAAGACATGGCTGTACGGTCAGTAGGGTCAGGTTTGTGAGGGCAAACAGACTAAAGTACTTGAATAAATTTTTGTGGAAATGTATTCAAGAAATACGCATACGAATTCCTATGCGGACGTGCGCACCTTTTAACGTGTGTGTGCGTAGCTACATACACGCACATCGAAAGAACGAGAGACAACTATTTTTTTTATATATTCTTTTGATACCGTATCAGGTATGTTGAAATGTGGCACCAGCACACTGTGACCTTATTCCCGCCGAGGCCCACATACACCATTCTTTGCCACGTACATATATATATATATATATCTGTAGAGTGTGAGAGAGAGAAAGGCAGGCACAGCGGAAAGCACGAGATTTCTAATAACTCGGGTTTGCTAGGGCACCAAAGCTTAAAGGACGTCTCCTGTCGCGCTGTGCAGCTGCTACATCGTTACGGCCAAACGGATCTACAAATCACCTACTATTGAGGCAACCCGAGGACTTCTTTTTTTCCTAGTCACGAAACAAAATGGGGCAGAAGGGGTCCTAGCAACACTGCTGGCAGCAACACAACAGTGATAACGCTCAAGCTGTTCGACGATAGTAGCAGTCATACACGAGTAATGGAAGGAGGAAGTGGGGGAGAAGCAGTCTTGGTTTGCTTCTAGCGGTCCCGCATCTTTTGGCACACGGTCACCTGAAAGCTCCCTCACCGCCGCCGCTGCTGTCTTCACTGGAGGCTGACTCACAATTAATTGTTGATACGTTATAACTTATATTTATGTAACTTATTCACATCTTGGTACAAATGCCACATGTGCAAATACACACACTTACACTTACACTTACACTTACACACACACACACACAAACATATATACATATATACATATATACATATATATACAAACTGCCGTACGTCTGACACACATGCGTCCGGAACGTCTACAGGCATAGGTTCATACTGGCACGCATAGACAAATAAATGCATGAGCGTTTACGTGTACGTATGTGCCTACACGCACGAACGTACACATATCTGCACGCATATATATACAAAGATAGGCACGTAAAGCCTCGCACGTATATCTGTGCCTATATGGATGCATATATATATATATATACATACATTATATATATATACATTATATATATATATATATCCCCGCACAGATACGCATGCGTTCACACACATACATAGAGGTATACTGAAGACGGAATCATTTAAGTCATTGTTGTATGTGGGCCGCGGTCGCACCGGTAAATGTTGTCCAGAGACACGTGTCAACGTTTTTGCGTAGCTACCGATCGACAGAAATAGGGACGAATAAAACAAATGCAGACGCTTCTCCTACAGAGGTTTCCACACCCCTGCTTTTCTACATATCTCTGTGTGTCCGACCAGTCACACGTAGACTTCTTCTACGTATGTGCATACATTTGTGCACACACTCGCACGCATGCACTTGCACGTAAATTGCTACTTATGTACGTCCACACATACACACATACACACACACACACACACTCGTGTGTGCCTGCTCGTTTATCTCCATAAATGCACACACTCACACGTTTCGCCATTAGAGGAAAATTACACACAAAATTTCGTACACACACACACACACACGCACACACGAATCTGCCTCTCTCTCCCCTATGCATGCACGCGTGTACATAGGCGCGAGTGCCAGCTATAAACACACTCCAGTCATACCCAGAAGGGCAGCACATCTGCACCGATACGCTGACTTGACGTGTATATGGAAAGCAGGAGGAGAAGCTGCTGCGTAACTCAGGCGGCACAAAAGCACCAGCATACCGAGACGCAGCGTATAAATGAGCGACAGGAGGAAAGGCTGCTGTGTAATTCAGGCAACACACACACGCAGTGACACATTTAGCCGGAGCGCATAAATGAGAAGCAAAAGGAGAGGCTGCTGCGTAGCTTACCTCCCAACAATCCTGCATGGGGAGTTCGTCTGCCGTCTGTCATACACACGCACACATACAAACGAGAAGAACACACCGTAGTTGCGCGTCGATAATCTCTCCGGAGAAAAACAAGAGTAATGGACGTTTGCACACCACCACTGCTCGACGGCTGGTCAAGAAAATCGACGCAGTAGGGATTCACTGCGGCCGTGAGAGGAGAGGGCACTTTTGCCGCGCGTTTGTCTGCAAGAAAAGAAGCGAGAAGAAACGAAGTTGCGGAAAAGAGTGTACAACACGCTGGCTCCTTTCTCCGGAAATGTTGGGGCCTGCGACCCACCACCAGAGACGCCACCAGCCAGCGCGCAGACTCGGCGCTCGCCCTGTCGCTTTCACCGACACTCATACACACACAAAAAGTGTGGGTGAAGCAGGCACCGTTGATATGGGGCTCACCAATCAACGGACGTCCAAAGGAGCAGCAGAGCAGCTGAAAAAAAAGTCTCGTTGTAGGGCTGATACTTCTGTGAATTCCCTCTTCTATGACTTCTGTGAATGCGCTCCCTCTCGAGAAACAAGAAACTTCCACTTCCACTACTACTACCACTACGACGACAACAGCTGTTCCTCCCCGTCGTTCTCCTTCTCCCCTTTGTAGCACTTGTAGTACTACTCCCACGGCGGCTGCGATCACCACTCCTATTGTTACTAGTACCAGGCCTACCGCTACCTCTGCCAGCGTACTAAGTAGACTACTACCACAAATGCAGCGCCTGCTATGGTTGCTGCGCTTGATAGAAGGGCTGTAGTTAGTACTGGTGGCCCTGCCAAGACGACGCTACCACTATCCCACTACCACAACTACTACTCTTAATCCTGACACTGCTACTAGCAAGAGATGCAATGCTAATATCTTCTACCGGTAAAAGAACTATTCCTGCTACTCGTGTGACTGCTACTATGACCACAAATACCATCCACCTCGTCCGAGTGTCTCACTATCTCTCAGCTCATTTTCCCCACCTTTTCCCTCATCCCTGCTACACGCTGTTTTTCATTTCTCTTGTTTTCCACTTCACCACTGACACATCCCCCACGGATCATTCTCTCACGTCACTCCTCCTGCTCCTTGTCTTAGCTCTGCTACTTTTTCCTCTTCCTCCCTTCCTTCTTCCAATCTTTCTTTCTTCTTTGCACCCTACTGCCCTCACGCCGTCCGTGTCTTCTTGTGTAGTATTCTTTCAACTATCCCGCCTTCTCCCGCCCGTCACTTCTTCAATACGAGCTCTTCCGCTCCTGCTCTTCCAGTTTCTCTCACCTCCCTCTCATGCTTCCCTGGGATTTCTGCTCCCCTTCTCCGGTCTCGGCCGCCCCATACGGATCCTACGGACCCTACCAGTCCTCGCTTCGTGAGCAGGCCACCGGCGCACCCACAACCATTTTGTCCCCTTGTCTCTTTTCAGCTGTTTCCCCTTTTCTCACCGACCAACTTCTGCTGCATCTGTTGCCCACTCCTATCGATTATTACTTGCACCGCACACTGCCACTGCCCCTTCTCTCCTTCGGTCTTTAGAAAAAGTCCTTACCGCTGTTTCTTTCTCGTAATCCCCCCCCCCATACTACCACCTTGTACGCCTGTTGTTTTGGTGATTCTCTTTTTATCCCACTTCACTGCTGCAAGTATTCCCCCACTGCTGCTCCCATCCGACTATTCCACCTACGCTGCCTTTCGTTGTTTCTTCCCTGCTGCCCAGTCGCAAGAACGCCCTACGGCAGGAACCTTGTCGACTCCGCTGTTCCTTCTTCACTCTTTTCGACGTTTTATTTACCGTCACTCGTGACTCGCAGCATTTTCAGCGACCAGAACTTTACTCCTACGTTCAATGCCTACAAAAGTATTTACCTTCTCTTCTACTATGTCTGCTGTTCTCCTGTGGCTCTCTGTTTCCGCCGCGCGTCTGTCACCTTATAAGACACCTCCCCCCCCTTGAACTCAGCTACGCATGCTCGCTCTCTCCTGCCTCTCTCACTCTGTTCCCACCCACGTCCGCCTGCAACCCCCTGCCCCTCTATACTACAACACTTTGTTCGCCCAGCCCCCGCTTCATACACCACGTGCACAAAGACCCACATACATACATACACATATACGCCTACCTACGTATGTGTATACACATATGTATGCCAGCGCAACACGACCACGTCTCGCACCACACAGAACCCGCACACTGCCCCCCTCCCTCCCCCTCAAACACACATCGCCGCCCCTCCTGTCACCATTTCTCACGGCACCGCCCAGAGTCAGCATCTTCCATTTCTTCTCCTATCACAAGCGCCACAACACCACGCCTTCCACCGCCACTGTGTCCTCAGAAATGCTACTTAGATTTGTATGTAGACGTATATATAGAATTATACGGTTCTAACAGATATACACACACATGTGTGTACACACGCTTCTTTTTCGTCACCCATCCCCACTCCACAACGCGGCAAAGTTCACCCCGTCCACCAACACGAAGAGCCCCTCCTGGCACCGCACACCAAATTGCCGTCCACTGCGACATCCCGCCCTTCCGCAAAAATACAGAGCCAGCACCCCACTGCACGCCAAGCCAAGAGGACCACCGTCGTCATCTCAGCAAGCTCCCTGCCTCCTTTTATCCTCCTGCGGGCCGCGTCCATCCTCCTTACTCTTTATTCAGGCTAACCTGCTCGTGGATCTGCCCATGGGTGTCCTTTCGGGGAAGGGGTTGGGCAGGTGCAATGGGGAAAGGGTAGAATCCTTCTTCGATATTTTCTCGTGTGCCTCCGTACTTTTCCTCGAGTTGCGAGGGCGGCACGAGAGCATGCACTTGCGCGAGGAGCTCAGGGTTGCTGCAACCCTTTTCTATCTTGAACATGGCAATTTTTGACTGCTGAACATCTGTGAGAAAAACTTTTGCGACGTTCCAGAAGCCGTTAATGAGGCGACTGTTGTGCAGCACGAACATCTTGCGGAGCCGGAACGGGTACTGCAGAGTCAATGTCTGCACCAGAACCTGGAGGCACTTATAAGGCAGTGACCAGAGAGAAACTTCCCTCACGTCAAACATGACCACACACGTTTCCACCTTCCCCGGTATCATCATGAATCGTAGGCCCCACTCGAACACGAAGAGCAGCAGCCGCAGGAAGCGAGGAAGTTCCGATAGCGCTGCGTCGAGCCGATGTAGATTCAACACGAGCACCGGCCGCATTGCCACGTCACGCCCTGTCCAGTACAAGACGCCTTTGTTTAAATCTTCGCCAAGCTCCGCACTTGAGTCACTCAAGGGGAACATTTCACGACGGAATGCTACCATCTTCATCACGTGCGCGGCGGCTTCCACCGCCAGGCCTTCGGCCTCTGCGATCTCCTCTTCTGGCGTCATGCATGTGTCTAAGTAGCGTCCCTGGTCATCCACCTGTTCTTCTTGAGAAGAGAGGTTTCTTATCACGCCTGCTGCTGCGACAGCTTCTGCAGAGCCTGAGACGAAAGAACACCGCGCGTCTGTCTGTCTTTCTGCGGCTGCACCCGGCGACGCTCCCTCTCCTCTTCCTGCTGCGTCTGCCGCTGACGGAGACGCTGTATCTCTTCGAGACGCAGCAGCAGCTGAACAGAGCGAGACCAAGTCTTCTCTTGTTCCTGCTCCCAGTGCTACTGCTCCTGAGGACAGCGCGTGTTCTTCTTTCGCCCGGGTCTCTCGGTCTGGCACGTCTGCACGTTTGTCGGCTATCGCTGCTTCTGCGGCGTCCCTGTCTCTGTGTGCCGCTGCTGTTGGAGTGGCTGATTCCGCGCGCAGGGGGGACACGGGACAGCAGGATTCGCTGTCTTTGTTGCTGCCACTGCTTCTTTGAAAAGCGCGGCTGCTGCTGCTGCTGCTTCGCCTTCGTGGCCTTCCTTCTCTTCTCCTGGAAAACAAGCTGGTGCTGCGTCGGCCTATCTGGCGCTGCTGCTGCAGCAGCTGGCCACTCAGCGTCTGCTGCACCTGGTCTTCGCGCCGCGGAGGGGGAGCCGTAGGTGGAGGATACTTTCTTGGGGAGCTGCGATACATGAGCCACAGCACTCGCAACAGCGTAGGCTCCAGCAGCTGCGGATACGGCTGCAACACCTCAGGGTTTCCTGTCTCGGCTCGCTTGCTGCTGCTGCTGCTGTGGCGATACCGGTAGTGAAGCAGGCCGCCACCGTGAGAGTGGGCTGTATCCAGTCGCTTGCTGCCGCCACCCTCTCCCGCCAGTGCTCCAGTACCAGCGGGCCCGTAACCTGCAGCAACAGCGGCAAAATGTGCGTCTTCAGCTGCTCGCGCCTGCAGCAGACTGTCCACCGTCTCGTCGTCGTCGTCCCCCCTCAGCAGCAGCAGGTCTCTGTCCAGCAACATTGACTCTGTGCTGCTCTCCCGACTCATGTTGCTCCCACTGAAAAAGCCGGTACTTTCTGACGATACCCTCCCCGGCAATGCAGGGTGTGCGTCAGTTCGAGAAGAAGCGGCGCCACTTCTCTCTGTAAAAGCCCTCTCTCCTGCGCGCGTCCTCCGTCCCGCTCCTCGCTCTCCTCCTGCCAGCAATGCTGCTGCCGTTGCTCCTTCTGAAGCGCCCCCTGCTCCACTTCCTCTTAGAATTTCTTCCCCTCCTCCCGCTGCTGCTGCTGCAGGGTCTCCCTCTCCTCCCGTTCCTGCCGAAGCACGGCCTCTGCGTGCTGCTGCAGCCTCTGTTTCTGCGTTGCGGCTGCTGTTCCTGCTGTTTGGGTTGTCTGCGCCCCCTGTTGCTTCTTCTGTCCCCTCGGTCGCTTCTCGCTGCTTGTCGTTAGACGGCGTCAGCGTTGCTCGCTGCGACACACGTGCACTGTCCCCTTCTCCCTGTTTCGTTTTCTTAGTTACCCCCTCCTCACGTGTAGCTGTATCAGGAAGAGCAGCACTGCTGTTCCTCCTCGAGGAGGAGCCAGTGGTTGCCACTGCTGCTGCTCCTCCACCTTCTCCTCCAGCGGAGATGCCTGAGTCACCTGTTTCCCCACTGCCGATGCTGCTGGGCTCTGGGTGTGTTCCCTCTTGCTGATGCTGCTGCTGCTCTGTTTCGCTTCTCACGCCTCTCGCTGCTCCCGCAGCGGGCGTAGCTGAGGACATTCTGTCGCCGGTGGCGCTACTGCTTCCTCTCCTCGTTGTCGCTCGGGTGGTGCTGCCACGTCGCAGCAGGGCAACAGATGCATCAGCTGCAGAACCGAGAGCAGCAAGAGATGTAGCACCAAGAGGAGAGCAAGAAGGCAAGGGCCGAAAGAGTCTGGCTAGCTGCACGTGAAGAGCGTCTAGCCACGCCTGCTCGCGCCTGCTGATGGGCACGTGCAAAAAGAGTTGTCGCAGCGACAGCGGCGGCTTTCCCCCTCCTCTAGGGAACGAAAGGTGAGACTGACTATGTTGGGGACTGTAGAAAAAGGCGTCGAGAGGAAGTGCGTTTGGAGAGGGCCGCTTAGAAACGAGAATCGCCGGCGGCAGACCCATGAGCACCTCGTGCACCTGGAGATACGTTCTGTGGTGCTGTTCCACGTCTGGTGAAACGGGAAACAGCGGCAGCAGCAGTGAGCCGTCGGACACGTTCCATCTCAGACGCGGAGAGAACTGCGCTTCAAGGTCTTCACGAGAAGAAAGGGAAGCGCAAGGTGACTCCGCGGACAGAGAAGAAGCGTGTACGGTTCTATGGTTGGCATCCTCTTCAGTAGCCTTCCTTCCTCCTACGTACTGCTGCGGAGCATCCGGCTCTTCCGGTGGACGTCGCTGCCTCTCCCGCAGGACATCGTCTTCTTGCTGCGATGTTTGTTCTTGGTGGTCCGACGGGTCGCTTTTACGGTGCTCTCGCTCTTCCTTCTCCCGCTCCTGCTGTCGTGTCGCCTGCTGTCCCACCAGCTGCTGTGCATGGTGCTGCTGCCCTACAAGCTGGGTAGTGGGAGGCTTCTGCTGTGCGCTTGTCGAAGGGGAGCGGAAGCGACGATATATATTTAGTACCCTCCACAGGGAATGGAACGTGATTTCTCCTGCCGTTAGAAGTCTATCTTCAGGAGCAGCAGCAGGAAATGATAACGGAGCACCGGCTGCAGAAGCTGTTGCGGCTTCATCAGGAAGGCAGGCAGCCGGGACGCTGACGCTACTGCTCGCAGTCGAGTGCCGTCCGAGACGCAACATCATAGACGGCTTCGAAAAATACGGAAGAAAGTTGCGTCACGCTACAGAATTAGGGTTCTTGAGCGGCCGCTAGCATACCCAGGAAGGTACAGCTGTCTGGACAGACGTGTGCACCCGTCTGTGTGAAGCGCATGACATTTTCGAGGTGCGTGTTGACGTTAAGCCAGACACGCAAAAGCGTGTCTGGTAATGGAGGACGCACAACGGCATCCACTACAAGTGACATACACACACCTGCAGCGACGTCCTTGTCTTGCAGAGCCTTCCTGAGAGAACCTCGTACCAGCAAGGGCGTTTCTACATACAGCGCAATCTTCCTGTGCATACCTCAAGCCGAGATATCTGCGCTCATATAGACTGAACCGAAGTTTTCCATTACAAGGCTCATGTAAAACGATTACACACCTTAGTAGCTACGATGCTTTATGTGAATCCCAGACGTGTGACTTAAGGCTGTGGGCACGAAAGCGAAAATACTGAAACATAGGCTCACAGTATTCCGTTCGTCTTCCCGCCGCAAAAGTATGGCGTTTGTCACTCACATATTCGCTGTTCGCAAAAATGTATCATATCCTCAAAGCTGTACAAATATCTTGCGCCATCTCTCTCTCTCCTTCCTTTCTCTCCATACGTATATCGGCGCCGACGGTTCCAGCGATGACCATACGCACATGCGTGATATCCGGGGCGTCCAGACTCACACGAGTGCCTGAGCAGAGACCCGAAAATGTGAGCAACTGTGGGGAAATCGTCGTCTGCAAAAGGGCTGGTGTGGAAACTCACGTAGTTCCAAAAGCGCACGCAGCTACTGCACTAACATGCACGTGGCGCGGATGGCAGCGCGCCAGCACCCCCGGCGAGCAATGGCTCTGCCATTACACCACGGCCGGTTATACATACCACCAACAAAACAGTGAAGACGTAACCACGTGTTTAAATCGGCTCCGTGTGAGGTTCCGCGCTTCTGTGGCACCACATCGAAGCCAGCGTTCTGCCCTTCGCAACCGGAGGCTATGCACCGGCCGCAGGACTAGTCACGGCTTGATGCCCACTGTACTGCTAATCGAACTTAAAGGGATGCAGCAACGGTGGTACACATTTTACACAAAATGAAAAATCCTGCGACTGGAAGGTATTGCACCAAACCTAGTGAATGATAGAACTTGCTCGAGGGAGTAGGTCCAGGCGTGCACTGGCAAATCAGGAAAAAGCTGATCAGCCGTAATGGTGAACATACAATTAGTAAGCCATCGAATGGAACTTTGTGCCCGATTTTCTCTCGTGTCATTGTACCTTGGAGCCCTTCATCGGGGTCCACGGACAAAACGCTTCTGCTTTGACAATACTGAGAGCAGAAGAACGGTTGTGCAGCATTTGGTAGCCAAAAAGTTAGGGCCAACCACGTACTCCTCAACTTCGCATCATCCAGGGTTCAATGCATATATTCACAACATCGCTTGATACAACACGGCAAACGGAAAGTGTGACCGCGGCACTATGCTTACCGGTCGCATCCGGTTAAGGAAAGTTGCTTCTTCACGAAAGTATGAAGGCTGGGCGTCAGCTGACTTTCACAGCACTCGCCGTCCCCTCAGTTTTGAACATTCTGCCGGCCCGGCGCAGTATTTCCAACACATCCCATCTCAACGTGGAGATTTTCCTAGCTGCGCCGAAAGGACAGTATAGCAACAAAGACCACCCCCATCCTTCCACCTCAAGTCTGCCTGTTAAGGAGGCAGCTAGCTGCACGCTGCTTCCCGTACACCAGACTTTGATAATGGGTGTTTCTTCAGACACAAGAACTACAACAGTGTGAAAGAAGGGGTGTAGAAAGGCATGCTTGCCTGAAAATCTGCTTTCGTAAGACCGTGCAGCGGTGCAATTGTGCAGGTGTGCCCATACACGTGCATCCGCGCGAATAGAGCACACCAAGTAAGTGTAGCAACCCATGTAGATCGGATGGAAATTCTTTGGAGGGAGAGATGCCTGGTGGGTGAGATAAGCGAGTAATACATGGGTTATGAGGCAGGAAATACTCTGGACACACAGTGTCGTGTTAACCTTGAAAGTGCGTCCAATGTAACCCTCATGTGAGCGTCCCTATCGTGCTCCGACAGGTACCACGATTTTGCGCGTGTTCTTGTTTACAGAGAGCTGAAAATTTTTATGGTGCCGCTTTTCATCATGTTCTTCCTCATGCCCCGTCGCCATGCAAATGTGAACTTCGCCCTAATAATAAATATTTGAAGGATGGCGTACACACATTACAGACGTGAAAGTATCTGGGTATGTACGTGTAAACAGAGATGCACGAGGACGGGGACGGGATGACGTCCCCAAATGGCGTCTCACGTAAAGTGTAGCATAAGTGTCTCTCTCCAAGGACGCGATCCCCCTTTCGGAGCATTAGGCAACGCATCGCTCTCTGCGACGTCCGCTTAACGTTACGCCAGCAGTTTAAGGCGAACAGATTCACAAAGATCATTTGGTCGCAACGCTTGTAGCGTCCTGAGATATTCACCCACCGACTGAAGTCTTGTAGCCCAGGTCGGCAGTGTGTGCTGAAAGTCGTACAACTGAATTGTTTGTATATCGAGGACTGGGTAATTACAGGCAAAAAAATTAACAGTACCATTCGCTGTACGTACTTGTGTGAGTGCAGCGCATGCTCGGTTGTAACAACGTGCCACACGCACAGCGAAGAGCACGTGAGGTCTGCCCTTTTGAACCACACTGGTGGCGTGTCCAACGTGCATGTAGCGTTGGGATACACAGCAGCACGTGGACTCTCTTGTATCGGCTCTACGAAGTTCATGTACACCTGAAAACTCCAGCATGAGTAGATACTTCCCCTGGCATATTCGTGTAGTTTGCATGGCACGACACCTCTGGCTTCGCAAGGAAATACTACGCCTGTTGGAACAACATGGTGGATCCAAGAGGCTGGGGCACTGATGTGTATGTTGGTTTTGAGAACGGCTGGACATGGGCAACAACAATGTGTACGTACCAGAGTAGTACTAGAACAGCTAGACGCTACAGCACAAAATTGTCCAGTCGGACATTTTCGAGCTCAATCTCGGAAACAGTTACACTGCGGGCTGCTCGCTTGGGCGGGAAGAACTCTACGGTGACAGCTGTACCGATACTGCGCCCGCGTTGCCACACGAACAGGCTTCGTTCGCCGACTACCACTTCCCGACTGCACAAACCTGCCAACCACCTCTAACGATATGCGGAAGCGCAGTTCCAAGCAGCACAGGGAGAGACGCACGGTTACAACAGTTACACCAACTGTGCACGTTCTACAGTGCCGCATCACGGGTCCTACATACCACAAGAAGCACGGTCACCAAAGAGTGATTACATGCCATATCCCCCTCAAGCCCACGAATTATGTTAGTTAGGGAAACATGCTTTGTATCACTATTCAGAATTCTACAGTTGACTGTCAATGCCTACACTAAGTATCCGATGGAAGCTCTGACATGACGTAGATCCTTTACATGGATTGCAGACTGATACTGGTGCCCCAAAAAGAGAAAATTACTTCCAGCGCCGCGCGTCACTTTGACATAGCAGCCGCCTCGATCAAGATCACAACAACAACGCATACAAAAAAATAATTCACATCACTACGGCGCTACCAGTAAACTGTAGGTAATACAATTCTCGCTTCTAGACACAGTACTCGTCCCACGAAAAATCCAGCTGATCCAACACAGTTCGATTGAAAACTGGAAGATGAGATGGGTATGCCTTCACCAAAATACGGAAGCCAAAAGAACATAATCTTCAGTAGACTAGACCGCCGAATACGGCTTTTAAAAAAGCTACTCCGTGGAACGGCTTTGTCATCACCCTTAGGCAGCTACAGCCATTTGACAGTAAACCCCAACCACCTTTTGCCACGGCACGTCACTGAAGGTGCGTGTCATACTGCCTTTGTATTCTTTGAACAGTCTGACCTCATGCCACAGTGAGCACGACGCAGACAGTACCCCCAATGCCGCAGCCGAACCGCAGCACTCCGCCCACACATATATAAATACGCTTGTTAATGCGTACAGCATGCAATAATACACCCGTATTCATACACACATGCACGCATTAACGGTGTCTCCAACTGCAGCCAAAACTGGACGTCTTCGTAACCTTGCAACTGTGACTCCGGATGATTCGAGACCAAACCCTCACTCGCACGTTTTAAGTTACAACTCATCATCAGCACTCAGTGCGGGTAGAAAATCTTTCAAAACACGGGCTGCCTGTTCCATATATTTTTGCATGCCGACCATTCCCTCTGGGGAAACCCATGTTTTTGTAAGCTGTGCAAGCTGCTGTAGCGCATCTGCCGGCGAAGCCCCTTTCTCAGGACTGAAGTCCTGAAGGTGTTTCTGTAAACAACGCACAACGTATTACAGAAGACACACTAAATGTCCCCCTCCGCTCACACACTTTAGATACGGTGTAAACAAAAACATCCACTGGGTCGCCACCACACGTCACATGAGAAATCACGAAGAACTAAGCTCCTAACGAGCACCGACCTACCATGTCTCACTCTACTCTGCCACGACCAAACTTCTTGCAACACAATCACTACTACAAGCACCTGTAGAAACCCACCACAGATACGTCCCAGTGATGTGACACATGTGGATACATACACAGCAGATAACTGAATCACGTGCATGGTCTCACAACGCGTGAACACGCCTGGAGCGGGAGTAAGCATTCAACAAATTACAGTTCCTTACCATCGCGCTGCTAAATTCTTTCATAAAAGCGGCAAAGTCGAATTGTTGACCGGCACTCTGGCGCTCCATTTTTGCCGCAAGCATCTTTTTCAGCAGCCCTTGGTGGATCTGCGGTACAGCCTTGCCTCCTGAACAGCACCACATGCACGTAGTACACGCCGCAATCGAAATACAAGCCCGCAGCCGCACGAGCGCTCCTCAAGCAGCGTTCACTCCGTCTGCCTACCAGATTTGTACATCCACGGCCTC
Source organism: Sarcocystis neurona (assembly GCA_000727475.1). NCBI lineage: Eukaryota > Apicomplexa > Conoidasida > Eucoccidiorida > Sarcocystidae > Sarcocystis > Sarcocystis neurona. The sequence goes on along the minus strand of KL647291.1, from coordinate 1,093,352 downwards.
GAAGGAATCTGTGAAGCCAGCGCGTTGTCTCTCAAAAAGGAATCACTACTGGCACTAAATCCTCAGCTGCACACGATAGGGCGTGTACGCGAGAATCGACTGACATCGCCTCTACATTCACTTGAGCCGCAGCCCACGGGGCGGCCGAAACCGCATCGTCGCTCGGCTTACACGACTACGGTGGTAATGCTATGCGTTTCGCACAAAAATCTCTCAATTCACCCATGGGAAAACTCCGGAAGCCCGAATGAGTTCTCTCCCTATACGCCCACGTGAGAAACAACTGGTTTCAGATTCTGCGTGTGTTGCCACTTCGCCTTCACTCGCTGTACGACCGGCTTTCCTAAACAACGGGCAAATTCTTTCTGGCTCTTCCCTACGAGGTGCATCCCATTCCTTTTGCGTGGCAATCCACGCGCTCACATTCGTCACCAGCAGAGGTAGCTCATTAATATTCGGCACACTGTCCATTAACGTCCCACCCGCGGCCAGAATACGCGAATATGTTTTTCAACATTTGCAATGCGCACGCGGAGCAGGCGAACACGCCACACGGGATGTTCGACAACGGGGTGAAAACGATTACCAGTCTTGAGATGAATTAACTACGTCGCAGGCGCATTCATAGTAGTTGAATGTGAGCTCATCGGCCAGTTCCAGTTTCCACACAAAGGATGGGTTGTGGACTGTTCGGCTCCTTACGTTGTGAAACAGTCTCAGGGATACCGGTAAACAGCTTCTCCAAAGCGGTGTGCAGCTCCGCTTCATCGCCTTCAGTGTGCAGTCCCATCTCTTCAGCTAACTTATAAAACATGGTTTCAAACTTATCATAGGGAAACGAGTTCTTTCCTGATTCTCCCTCTGATTCAGAAGTTTCTCCTGAGGAATCCGATGCCACATTTCGCGCCTGCACTGCGTCTACATGTACGCGAGGACAGACGGACAGGCAGACGCACATGCGCAAACACACACACACATATTTACAAACAAAACGAATCTACATAAATGATACGAGTACGACTTTGAATAAATCTTCTCACCATATACGAAACGAATGCTTTTTTCAACCACAGACGTCCAAGCAGAAACAGTAACTACCAAATGGGTCACACAGAACATCTCTTGACCTGGAGATGTTCTGTCTATGGGTGCACCGCGTCAATGTGCCGTAGTATTCTTGGTGACTCACACCCCTGCTGACTTCACTAAGCAAGTAAAATTGGTGTCCGAGGAAAGGCGAAGAAAGGCACACAAAATCCATTAGCCACACAACCCCAGACGTTGCTTTGAGTGCATGACGTTTGCTGCAGTCCCGGGACTTCTTGGGAACATCTCCTGTAAGCAAAGTGCTTATTCACTTGTTGCAAGATAACAGCACGACCACGAAGCCAGCGAAATCACCGTGGAAATCCGGCACTTTAGACATACACGAGTAACGGCGTTGATACAATGCATATGCAGTTCGGACGCTACGACGATCTTCCGTAGAAGTCCTCGCAAGAAAAGCAAACATATCATACACAAGACGTTTCCGCAACTGTGGTTGCTGGCAAATATGAGGTCGATCAAGTAGGAGCACTGACATCCACCATCACAAATCAAACGCGACCAGCGACTCGGAAACAAACGTGGCACGCATCACAAAGGCACACCGCGCTAAACACGACGCGGTCGTACACTAGAAAAACAAGTACTTCCACTACTGACATACGCTATCCTCTGCACGACACACAGTCGTGCGTACTCATGCACTCTCGATCTAATTTGAGTCTACCCACGTGCCTCTGCGACCGAAGTACTGCACTTCACTCCAAACCACTACAACCTCAGGTGCACTGGTGATGCCGTGTCACTCCTCTTGATTTTGCTCAAAGTGCTACAAATGCGTCGGCACTGTGTGCGTGCGTGCGTGCACTTTTGTGTATTCGCAAGTGTATATACATGGGAGCCTGCATACGCATGCGACAAACTGAGGGCGTCCCACACGTCAAAACACGCGTACTTTTCTACTCAGTAGCACGGTAAGCAGCATCCAGGGGTTTAGACGACCGATGCGCTGACACCTTCCATGAGAGCGAACAAGATGAAAACGGGCGGCCACACACGAAAGTAAATTATGCAGCTGTAGGTGCACACTGAACAGTACTACAAAAAAGGTGCATTCTACATGCAGCAAGCCGAGGGAGGAAAGTCGAACCTGCTGGCACCGGTGATCGAAACAGCAGCAGCGTTAGACGCAGTTTGACTTACCACCAGATGACGACACGCAAGTGCACATCTGCGCATGTAACAGCAGCAGGCTTCGCATGCCGTGCGCGAAAAACGCGGTGACGCAGGGAAGCACCAGCTACCAGCATGTCAGCAGAGGATGAAGCAGCGCACGCAGTAGTAGGCAGCGTCAGAGCGCTTGTGGCACGACCCGATACAAACGATAAGTAACGAGGCACGTATGGCTTCTGTACTAGGGCAGCAGTACGCTTGAATGTTGTCGTAACACATCCCCCATAAACAACAGAAAGAGCCGCCGCTACCGCAGTAACAGTGCCAGCAGAAGCAGCAGCGACACGATGGTTTGCACCTGTAGCCGGTGCAGTACCGACCAGCTATACACCAGGAGGGAAGTCACACAGTAAGTGGTTTCACACCGCACTGGGGATACCGGCAACAAACTGCGTAACAGACGAGGACTGAACCTGCGCAGCGATGAAGAAGGCAAAAGCAGCTGCAAGCGACCAAAAGTTTAAACAATAAACAGTTAATGTCTACAGCATGCGGAAGGTGGGGCGGTCCCGTGTACAACAGTAGGACGATGGTGGACACCGAGAAGACCACAATGAACCTTCTACGTAGCAAGTGACAATCAAAAGGGCGCAGTAAACGAGCCCGCAAGTACTGAAGATGGGCACCAGCTGCCAGCCTCCCACATACTCCCACACTACGACGCGCATGTCGTCCAACCACGAGTACCAGCAGTCGCACCGGCGCGTTCACTCACAACGGCAGCAGGTGCAGCTGCGACACTATCAGCCTAATCGCGAAACGGCGGCAGCACATCAACCCTCCACCGTACACGCGGTAACGGGAGGTAGGTAAACGCCAGGCGGCGATGGAGACACACAGGCAGGCCACGGTTGCAGCGGGCGCGTACGGCCCCAAGCAATTCGACGACAGTACAGCATCCGATATTTCGAGCAAACCTGCCACAACAACAAGTCCTGTGGGGCCAAAGGCAGAAGAACGGCTGCAAAAGCTGCAGCTCCTCGTGTACGGCCCATCTGAAGCGCAGCCGCCACTATCGAGCTTATTACACTATACTGCAGATATAAAGCGTGAGCATTGGAGATTTATTCCTGCATTATGTGGTGAAAGTGAAACCCAGGAACTGCATGTAGAGAGAGAGTACCTGTCGTTGCTGCATTATCTCTTTCAAAACGGAATGACAGTGTACCTTACCAGCCGTGGAGTGGGAACGTATGATCCTCGTGCAGTTGCACCAGAGGAACAAGAGGAGACATAACGCCACCCTTGCACCGCGTCTCATTGTGAAAAGAAGGAATTACGTTAAAACATGAGAAAATATGATTAGTTCTTGTTACAATGGGAAGAACGACCTTTGGAAATGGGGATTTCTCCGACAAGCGGACAGGCACAGTGGCTCGACCACCGACAGTGTCGCTACTCGTGGCCACTACTGTGAGTATTGCAACGTCGAAGTACTGAGCAAGATCCGAATGCAACAACCGTCAAAATGGGAGGCGTTCGACAAGGGAGCGAGAGTTATCGCTGTTGCAGTTTTGCAGTTATTTTTCACGACAGCTTGAGCAACCGTCGTCAAGGGTAGTAAGTACCTCCCCCGGCTACTCCACTACGACGGGCACTTCTGCAGTGGGATCAAATACGAACTCGGGATCACGCGGTACGGGGGAGGCAATGCAGCCGCAACAACACGAGGAACACCGCAAGACCACCGGTTTCGACCATTGCCGGGCACCAGGACGTGGGTCGTTGGCTGCCGTATTTAACAGCGACAGATCCGTCACGCTGCTGTTGCGATCGGAGCGCGACGCGTCCCCCCCGCTGCTATCATCGGCGCCACTGCTGGGACAGCATATTTGCAGGCTGTCCAAAGCTGCAGGAGCAGTGGTAGCCGCAACCACAGTGCAAACCGACGTCGCTAACTGGGGCCGCTCGTATATGGGGAATGCATCGTCTCAAACTTGGAGCGTCACCACCACCAACAGCAACACTCCAGCTGTGGTGCACGATGAGCGGCGCCACGACCAGCAGCACCCGTGCGTGTAGTAGTGTCAGAGGCACCAAGACTTCGGAAAACTCAACAAACAAAGGCGCCGTGGGGTACAATACCTGAGGAAGTGGGTGTTGCAGTGTTCAGCCAAGCGTTCTCCAGATGCACAAACTATGCCTTTCGGGGTGACCGCTACGTAGACCGTAGCGCGTGAACCTTCCCTCCATCACGAGTAGCTCGCTGTGTGACCATGCTGCACTTGTTGCAACCGTTCGTAGTAGCGGACTCGGTTCCTACAATTCGTCGTGCCTCCGGTGTCGCCGACGCGGCTGTCACGTGCTGCCCGCCCCGACAACGATTAGTGTCTAGCGACTCGTGCAGCTGATAACTCTCCAGCTGCTGTGATGGGACGTGCCGGAGAGCCACAAATTCAGCCCTCATCTACTAGTGTTTCGTGGTCGCTCACGACTATTCGTAAAGCCTTGACAGACACATGTGTACAGACGTTGGAGTAAAGTAAGACTGCACATCGGCCAGCGCATCGCGAGTCTAACTGAGCACAATACCACTTTCGTTGCATTCGTCGCCGCGTTGACGACAGCAAGGGAGCTCCATCTCAGGGCGTGCGTATTTGCCTCGTGGTTCAGCATCTGTGCTCGCTTTCTTGTTTGAATGGGTTCAGAGGCAACTAGTGACAGGTAGACGTGCTTTCCATTCAAACAGAGGGGGGATGCCTTACATTGCGCGCATACTAGGTCCACCTGCAGACGGATTAGTGGCCGCACCAGTGTACGCATGGACCCTTGGAGAGGCAAGATTCATATTCCGAAATATCGCACGGAGTTCTCCTACATGTCGGCTTCTTCACGCTGTTCGTGTGTAGTTTAGGCTCCCTGGCGCTCTCGTTACGCACACATCCTTGTACGTACACACGTACTTGTATTTTCACGACAGACGAAGTGAGACCCATGGCTTCGCGCACAGACATTTCTTTGTGTACACTGAACACAATGAAAGAGTTCAAATCTGCGTTATACCACACGTACACGCCAACAGACAACACATACTACCCCTTTGCAACGTAGTGTGTGTAGATTCACTGTCGTGCCTACAGATTGTTCTGCAACACGAAAGTTGTGGCAGAGGACAGAAGTGCACCTTCGTGTGGCCCCATTTGTGTATATCTCCAGAAGGGGGCTGTCGACCGCGAAAGAGTCCGTATAGCAGAAAATCCTTTCCCTGTGAAATTGCAGACTAGTCGTATTGAGAGGTACCGATACGGGGACACAAGAACCTGAGTACAGTATGACACTCGTCAAATCATGCTACACGGACGTGCGGCAGCAGCAACACGTGCATGTCTTTTACACAAGAGAGGAAGGAGAACGCGCGCATATGCCACTTGTGTGTGTAGGCGCGGTGATGAGTGCCTCGGTCGTCGATGGTGCAGCTGGAGGACGAGTAGGGACTGTGAGACACAGTAACCGCTTGGAGAAGAAACCTTTTTCCATGGCGCAGTCCTACCGGGAGTACATGCAAGGTGTGCACTACCTTTTTCTAAAAGGTATGCTTCCTCTGTGTACACTTTAACGGCCCTTGGCAGGCGGTGAAACCACCTATTGCTCTTGTGGGAAGGTCGGACTATCGCGGAACAGTTCTCTGGACGTAGCCAGAGAACAACCTATCATTTAATAAATGCGTATGTCTTCAAAATGAGGATAGTGTTTTTCGAGGAGTGTGCAATTAAGCATACCCGACACCTTTTGGTTCGAGAAGTCGCGAGCACGTCTCCGTTGCGCCTCGATTCTTGCAGATCGTCAAAAATGGATAAGACAGGGCCACCTCCACGCTACTACATGCTCACGCTGAAGCGGAGACTGTCAATAAGAGTAACGATGTAGTACGGTGTCAAACACAGAATGCTCACGAAGTCGCTCACCTTTTCTCTGCAGCTGCAACCCTCCGGCAACCTACCTTTAAACCTCCCAACGGCGACGTGATATAGAGTAAGTAGATGAGCTCCTCGCAAAGTTCTGCTCAAACTTAGCATATCCGTCAAGATTCATGCGTAAGAGATTCACATCAAGAATTCCAGCAGTGTGTGCCGCTCTACGCACAACTGAGGAACCACAACTCGGACTGCCTACGGGATTGCGTCACCCTTAGATCCAAGCGTCAGCCGTACATCTCTGCTTCGCGCAAGATTGAACACAACGTTCCACCCACAGCTGCCCTGGTATATACTAATAACCACTCAGGTGTCTGTTGCGGTACACACACGTTTGTGTTCCCAGTGAAGAACAGGTTCAAGGGGTTGTGTGCGCGGTGCGCTTCTCTTGTTTCCCCTGAAGGTATTTGCACCATAAAAGGCAAAAAAACGTATCCCCTCTTTCACAAATCCTACACTAGGCGGTTGTTTCCCACTCGGTTATTCGTGCAACTTTGAGATGCGTTCACGTCTCGCAATTCATATCCGTCTGCCATTTTCGACAGTCTACCAGGCACGTGTCAGAAGGCGCCCAGAAGGAAGGCTGAAAACGACGAGATAGTAATACACTTCGATTCGTGACACGTGTCTCTCTACTTTGAAACCAGAATAAGAGTTCAGAGTGGCAACAAACTAATCACATTACTTCTCTCTCCTAGCTGCGACAACTTAGTGAGGGAAATCGCCACGAAGTGGCAGAGAAACTGAAATCAGCGGCGGAGAATCAAAGGGGATGGGTAAAATATCACGGGGGAAATGGCCGGCTTCGTAACTGAAAATCTGTACTCGGCAAAGCAGCAGTGAAGGGAGAAAGAGAAGCGTTAACGCTCTCCAAACGAATTACTTTGTTGTTGAGGAAAAGCGGCGCCGGCGTAGAACTAGGATTCACCAGCAACCTTCGATGCAGCAAAACAGCGCCTGATACGACGGAGCAGCACAAGAGACCCCTGTCTTTGAGCAGTCTCTTTGCGCTGTGAGTTGTTCCTCGTTGAGAGCAGTGGGGGGGACAGAAGCGAACAGAGAATCAGAACGACTTAATTTTTCCATGGGCTTTTTGCTGTGAAGGGGTCCTGAGATAGATTAGTGATTAGTGAGGGTGAGATGAAGAACACTCTTACGTTCACGCTCTCCTTCTTTTGCTGATGGAGGAGAAACGTTACAATGCGAACAACTTCGGAAACACCGAAGTCGGTGATGTGCGAAAACGTAACTTCACGCGCCTCCATTTGCTGGTTCGCTCTCACTTACTCCTGAACGCACACGCCGTAAACGTGAGGGAAAAGCATTCAGCAGCAAGGCAATAAGCTTCGCTTGCTCTCTGTGTTGTACTGAAACATATGAAAGCACTTGTGTAATCAGTCGACCTTGTTTCACGTATTGCGTCCCTTGTGTCTCACGCAGGGCCGCCGCAAGCTGTAACGACCAAAGTATTTTCATCCTGGCATTGCACCAGAGTCAACTAGTCCTCTTTACGCCCAACCCACATGGTCATACGTGTGTATATGTATGTATATATTATACAGTCACGACAGTGTGTACGTGTGGCAGCCACATATACATAGTGACGCTTTGATGTGCACAGTCTTATAGACGAGCATGTATACACTGGACTGTTTCCACGTGTGCGCCTGTATGTACACTTACATCAATATACGCATATACGCGTATATACATACATACATACATACACGCATACATACATACATACATACATAGGCACCGTAGATGTATGGGTCTACGTATCAAAGTATTCATCCGCTGGGGGGTAGATATGCCGCTCACGATGGTGGGCACCGCAGAAAGAGAAGCCGGTTTTTTGTCGTTAATTCTAAAGCACAAACATTCTGTGAAGCACGAGTGGCGTGGACCTCGGGAGCCGTGGAGTCTTCAAGAGGTGACCTCGGTAGATCTACCGGGAAACTACACGTATCTTCTTCTTACGTGTATATACAGCCAGGTAGATCAGATGTGTTTTTCTGTAGTGCACTGATCCTCTTACGCGTAACCTCTGTTAAACGTCCACAGGAGTGCCTGAGCCATAGAGTTGTGTACAACGTGATCTTTGCGCATGTAAATGTTCTTTATTCTGACGAACACACGTGACACTGTAGTCTACACAGAGATACGAGGAGAGACCTCGCAACGTGCTTCGGCTGCTTTTCGTAAATCAATCGGTGAAGATTCTGAGTGGACGCGTGTGGTGGTCACTCCTAAAAGCCTCTACCATGTGCACAGACGTTTCGACGATACACTTTTTCTCACTCCTATCCCACGTTCCACAGGTATATGCAGACGGCTTGGAGTGTCTGTACACCTGCGACTCGGCCACGCACTCTTTTTCGCAGCACAACGATGAATCGCGATCCCGCCGAGGCTTCACTCAGCCAAACGCACGTGTCTCTTGCGGTGGCTAGTCCAGCGGCCAGCATACCAACAAGTTCTCTCCTGAAACATTCTTCTTGTCAAGATGTTCTTCTACTGATACTTGGGTATTAGCGTCGATCTCCACCCGCAAGTCGACATCTCTTGACCATTCGAGAATGCTCGAGAGTCACCAAGTGCATACAGGCTAGCCGAAGGGGCGGGCTCGTCTGTCGCTGGGGAACGCCCAGTATTCACAGACAGTCGCGGTTGCACGTGTGCTCGTGCTACTGGTATATACAACTGTCAGCGAGACAAATACTTGCCGATGCAGCGGAGCTCTGCCTACAGAACGCGTGCGGTGTCGGAGCAGCAGCACCTGGTGGGGCAGGTGCCCTCTCGACGTATATAGTCGCTCTCTCCTCTTCACAGAGGTTTTGTGGAGATCCAGACGGTAGGCATGTAGAAGTCGCCGAGACGCGTCGGCCTGATCTGACCACTCTCTCTAAATTTATATGTTCTCTCACCCATCGTTCGCGCTCGTAACTACATGTAGACACGTAAGACCGCCAAGGTCTTCTCAACAAGTAGACCCGTATCTAAATCTATGTGCCTACGCATGTGTATACGCATATACATACCGCCCTCGCCAATACATACGCGTGTATACGTTCATGTCTTTACATACGTTTATGTATCTACATCGTTTGTGTACCTCTCTTTTCGTTCGCTCATTTCCCTTTTGCACGCTTGACTTCTCGACGTACTGCGAGGTGTCTATACACTCCAGACTCCTAACTTGCTTTTTACCTCTCGGCAGTTCGCAGTATCTGCACACACAGAGTCGACTTATGCGCACGTCTATCCCTCGTTGCTTCCTGAGACGTATGTGTAGACGCGTGACTATACGTATATATATAGCTATCCGTTTGTACGTCTCTCTTTTTATGATGTGTCTTCTGGAGTCGGTGGCCAGGTGTCCCTTTCGTTCTTGCTTCTCCCGTCTCTGTCACTCCCTCTGCCGTGTGCAACACATAGATGGGCGCGTCCGCCGTACCCACTCGTGCAGTAAAAGGTTCTCTCCCTGCGTATCCATGCTCCCAGCCTGCGAGGAAGGTACTTCGTCGCATTCTTCCTCTTCTTCGTTTCCTCCTCCTTTCCCTGCGTCTTCTTCAGCAGAAACGTACGAGCTCTGGCGGTCGCTCGTCTGCGGCATCTGCAGTTCAGAGAGGGTTGCAGCTTCTGCAAAGCTTCAACTCGATTACCCGCACGGCCCTACTCCACTACACAACAAATACAGACGTCCTACGTCAACACTATACATGCCACACATACACATTCAGAGAGATGTATGCCTTCCTGCATACGTAGGTATACAAAATCATCCACACTCACACGTGTACGTATGCATATAAATAGACACACCTAGGTACATACATACGCAATGTCTCCGTCTACTTCTTCTACGTATGAATCTAATACGGCTCGTACAAACGCACACCATATGCTGCCCACACTTGACGTGTAGCCGTGCGTCAATACAACATATATATACATACGTGTATGTCTGTGTACGTATATACTTATATATATATATATATGTATTACGTATGCACACCAGTGTGTACGCTCATACATGTACGTATACATACACATCTATGTATATGGACGTGGATATGTACGCACATGTGCATATACACGTACGTATATATATGAGTGTGTGTTCACAAAAATTTATACGTACATAAATATGGACGTATTCATGCGTAGAGGTACAAGTCTACACATATAAACATACAGACGCACCACTGCATACACGTACACAAGTGACGGGATCCAGACTTTGTGCAGATTTACACACACCGATCTTCTTCTACGGGAGTCCCCTGTAGGTACCGCAACAGCAACAGGGACAACTTTGCTTTTGACAGAGGCAGCCCCCGCAGCGGCAAAAATACAACGGCAAGAGAAAGAGCAGGAGAATTCTTAAGAGAAGCAAGAGCAGCAGCACCAGCCAGGGACAGCAGCGGTAGCGAGGAATAGCAGCAGGAGAGACGGGCGGCCGCAGCAGCAGGAGCGGCGGACCGTAGCAGGAGAGACAGAAGCAGCAAGGAGATACAGAAAGTGTGTGGTAGCGTCTGGGAGAGCCGCAGAGGAACACGCCAGCAGCAGAAGGAGCAACAGCCGCAGCAGCACGGATAAGAGGAACGTACACGGCAGCAGAAAGAGCAACAGTCGCAGCATCAGAAACAGTAACAGCAGCAGCACAAAGAGTTACAACAGCACAAGCGACACAGGGACTGCAGCAGCGCAGACGGTGAGAGCAGCAGCGTTTGCAGCGGAGGGCAAGCGAAGAAGAGAGGGACGGAGGGATACCACAGCAGCGTTCACGCAACACCAGCCGCGGAGAAAAAGACGGATCAACTTGCTCCAACTGGTTTCTCCCTTTTTCTCTTCCACGTCCTCTCTTGTTTCCTGCGTACCCCTCTTTGGCTCTCTCACGTTTTGTCCTTCTGCCGTCTCTCTGTGTCTCTCCTCACTTGTGTGTCTCTACATATATGCGTGTGAATGCAGAGAAGGCAAGACAGAGACAGAGAAAGACAGAGAAAGAAGGAGAAAAAGAAACACGTCACACTCTAAACCAATATGTATACAATTTGAGAAGAACTGGTCGAAAAAGCTCACATATGCATATGCAGAACGACCCAAAAAAGAAGGGGAGAGAAATAGACATCCCCAGAGCTGTACACAAACAAACAGAGATAGCGACACGGAGGCAGCGATGCATATGTGTGTATATAGATATATGCGTGTCCAGCCATACACAGAACAAAGAAGAAAAGGATATACACTGTCTCTGCCCCCATCGGCCTCCGTCGATCTCTGTCCGCCCCTATCTGTCTGTCTCTCTCTTCTTCTCTCTCTGTCTCTCTTATCTTCGTTTTCCCTTCGGCTGTGCTGTCTTACTAGTGCCCAAGGTGGGCGCGGTGGTGCTTCTCCCAGACGCGTGAAATAGCGGCGCACCACCACGTCAGCAGCAAGTTCCTCCATGTGCAGCTGCGCTCTGTACTCGAGAGAATCTTCCTGAGGAGTAGAGACACAGAGTCCTCTGGACAGCACCAACATAAGAGAGGAGAAGGACGACACGTACACAGAGAAGAAGAAGAGCGGGAAAAAAAAGGAGGACCAGAAGCAGGAAAAGCGTGGGAAAGAAGAACAAGAAAGAAAAGAGTGAGCCGAAAAAAGAGAACAAGAAGAAGAAGGAGAGGAAAAGAATAGAACGACATTTAAGGCCATGGCGTGCGATGAGGCGACGGGGATCCGACGAGAAGGAAAGTGGCGAGCAGCAGCAGAGGAGGGGAGAAGGAAGGGCAAGAGGGGGAGGAAAGGCGGAAAAGAAGACGAGTAGAGACAGACACTTACCGCCGGTTGCTGCTGATGCCCAGAGAACGTCGTCTTTGCTACAAAACAACATCGCTACGTTCAAAAAGGACGCTGGAACGCCGCAGAAATTCTGCTCGGGCCTTCTTCCTCGTTCATATTAGCAAACGCGGGTGAAGAAATCATGGAGAAACACGAGAAGGAAGGCAGGAAGTAGGTGAAGGAAAGGGCAAACGCTGCTGTTACTGCTGCCGCTTTCTCTTCTGATTCGTCGGCTCGCCTGGGCTCACCGTCCCAACGTTGTTCCATATGCACACACAAGTATACGTGAATACCTAAGTGTGCGAGCATACATCCATATAAATACACATATATATATATATATATATATATATGTACACACACAGTAACCCATTTATATGTATATATATGTACGTGAATATTTTTCACTCTGTCTCATATACACACACGTGTACACGCGAATACATAAGGATTCGAGCATACACTCATATAAATACCAACATACACGAACACATACATATATATACATATAGATGTACAAACACATTTACCCATTTATATATATGTGTAAAAATACATTTCTCCCTTCACTATCTCTTTCTCTTCCTCTTTTTTTCTCTCTCTGTGGCTCACAATACATTTACTTTTATGTCTTCATACGTGTGTCTCTCCAGACGTATGTACACACACGGGTTCACCGCTTCATACATGCACATCCACACATGTGTGAAGAGAGAGAAGAAGAGAGAGAAAAAGAAATCACGTTCACTGCATTCTTCGCTACATAAATTTAGCCACACCGAACTAAAGGGCAGCTTCCTTGTTTTAAAAAGAAAGACAAGCGACGCGGAAGCCGTGGGCTGGCACATATATATATGTATATGTGGGTTCCAGTGTATGTGCATGTGGAGGTTTCTGCGCAGGCGTGTGCGTCTGTTCGTCTACAGGTTTACGTTTATTCCCGCAGTAGTGCGAAGTTTACACATGCACACATACATCAGTAGTTCGCACAGAGAGAGAGAGAGACGCCGAGGGAGGCGATGGCAAGACCGACGACTTACAAAAAAAAAGAAGTGTCTTCGTTTCCGCGTTGGGTAGAGGCGACTCGTCAAGCAGAAAAAGTCGAAATTCCTCCTCAGAGAAATTTCACCAACGGTCTCGTCCAGATGCAGATGAAATTGTATATCTCTCTATATATATGTGGTATACACGTATTATACATACATTTACATATATATGTATGTGCGTATATACGAGTAAATAAGTCATCTACATGTATGTGGACGTACTAATCTCTCGATGTTGTACATATATAATACACGTATTACACATACATATACATACAAATGTATACGCATGTATACTAGTATTTGCGTCGCGTATATGTGCATATGTATTAGTATACAGATGTCATATATATAGTATATATACGTATTATAGACACACATATATTTAAATGTATATGCGGACGTACCAGTATTTACGTTATATATATATATATGTATATGTATTAATATATAGATATCACATATATATATATGTACGTACTTATGTATACGTATATGTATCAGTGTCTAGCAATTTTTCATATATACATATATATATACATATATATATACATATCTATATATATATGTATACATATATATATGCATGTACATAGATGTGTGTGTTCAAGTACATAGGTTGTATGCGCACGCATATGGATATATATATATATGCATACGTCTTAGTATACAAGTATTTGTATATATACATATATTAGATAAGATTCTTGTATGTAATAGTCTACTGGTGTGTTAAAGGTGTATATGTGTGTTACACTATAGATATTATATATATATATGTGTGCGTATGAGCAAATAGATGAGAAACTGTGAAGTACGGCCTGTTCACGTACTGCGCGCCTCCGGTTCGTTGACGGAACCGGGAGGAGTGGCGAAGTGCTGAAGAAATGAAGTGCAGGGCAGAAGAACTTCGTACGTCACCGCGAAGTTCACACACGGGGAAGCATCAAGAGAAGAGAGACCTGGACGTGAAAAGGGAGTAGCAGGAGCAGTCGAGCTGAAGTGCAGGAGACGGAAGAACGTCGCTAGCGATCATCGTTTTGCTGCTTCTCTGCTGCTTCGCGATGTCGGGTGTACGTACACCTGGACTCCCCAGCATCGCCCCACACAGAGGAGAGACGAGGGTGAGGGCACCAGACGCACAAGAGCATACGCTCAAAATTCTCTTGTTTCTCAGGCGGAGGTGTGTACATCACCAATATGTGTCTGTGCGTGCACGTGTCTACATATGTACAAACTCACATATGTATATATATATATATATATGTACACACACACACACACGCACACACACACGCACACACACACGCACACACACAACCACAACCACACACGACCACGGTTATAAATGTGAATGAAAAATCAACGTATAGATGTTTTGATATAGATTCACTTACCTCTCCAGACAAACACATGTCTGTTATTATTTAGTTCAGCTTCGTCTAGAGACAGACAGATATGTACGAAGATACACACGTAAATATATATGAGGGGCCTGTCTTCAACTACACATGTGTAAGCACGTCTTTCCATACATCTATCGATATACGCACACACACACACACACACAGAGCTATAAAGCCAGATATGTATACTGTCCCATATACATATGTTGCTTGATATAGATATATTCATATTACCATATAGAGACGGTATGCCTGCAGAGAAATATACACGTGTGCAGACGCATGCATATAATACATGTTTGGAGACACACATGTGGATACATGAACTTAGAGACTGACACGCACTTCTCTCTCTGTGTGTGTGCCGGTATGGAGACGCTGTCTGGGGCGGCGTTTTTTTTTTCTGTCCACAGAAGAGAAGCTGCTTTTCACAGGCGAGATGCGTCGGTGAGACAAGAAAAGACGCTGCCCGTGTACGTCTCTCGTATATCTCTGCGTCTCTATACGGATATATATATATATATATATATATGTACGTGTGTGTATATACAGTCACCGCTACTTCGAGTCATCAACGTTATTTAAGTCGACATACCTGGGTCTCTTTCTACGTTTGCGTACTCATGTCGACAGTACATACATGCGCGCACATACAAACGGATATGCGTATAGACGTGTACGTATGTGTCTGGGTGTCTGTATATATGTATGTGTATGTCTGTATATATGTGTGTGTATGTATGTGTGTATGTGTGTGCGGATTTGTGTATGTATGTGTGTATATGTACGTGTGTATACGTATGTATGTATATGTATGTACGTGTGTGTATGTTTGTATATGTGTGTGTGTGTGTGTATGTCTATATATATGTGTGTGTATGTATATGTGTGTATATATGTCTGTCTACGTATGTGTGTACCTCTGTACGTATGTGTGTATGCATGTGTGTATATGTATGTGTGTATATATATCGATGTATATGTATGCATGTATCTGGATGTATGTATGTATATGTATGTATGTATCTACGTATGTGTGTGTGTATGTATGTATACGTGTGTATGTATGCGTATGGATGTACATGTATGTATGCACGTGTGTAAGTGTAAGTGTAAGTGTAAGTGTGTGTGTGTGTGTGTGTGGATACGTATGTGTGTATATGTATGTATATACGTATATGGATGTATGTATGAATGTGTGTATATGTATGCGCATGTATGTGTGCATTGCGTGTGTTTGTGTGTATATATATATATATTATATGTGTATATATGTGTGTATGTGTATACGCGTATACGTATGTGTGTATGTATGTGTACGCAGAGAATATTCTGCACGTCGACTGAACGTTTTGTTTTTATTTCTCTCCAAGTGGGCGGGTGCGAAGAATAAGTGACTACGGCATGCAGAAGTTCAATCTGGGCGACAGGACAGAAATAAGTACATCTGCCTGCACAAGTGTTACACAATTATACACATGCATGTATATGAGCCTGTACATCCACATATATATACATACATATATACACATATATTTATACACTTGCCTATAGAAGTGCTGTACAACGACACATATATATATATATATATATATCAGCCTGTACATCCACATCTATATATATATGTATATACATTTGTACACCTGCGTATAGAATTGATTTACAACTGTATACATGTATATATATCAGCATGTACATCCGTGTATATATATATATATATCTGTATATATTTATATATTTATACACTTGTCTATAGAAGTGGTATACAACAACACACACGAGGGTATATCAGCCTGTATACTTACACGTATATATAAATGTCTGCATATATATCTGTAGGGAAAGACGTGTTGCTAGACAAATGTACCTGACTTGTTTTTCCTTGAACGACTTTCCTTGTCTCGAAAAGAGTCGCCTTGAGTGCTGCATTCTGCTGGACGGTCCGCAGACAATCTCGTTCGACTTTTGTCAGAGAAATCCACGCGCCACCTGCGTCCGAGTCGCTCTGCAGCATCTCTGAGCCGTCGAGGTCGAGCTTCAGCGTCTAGGAAGAGCAGACCGGCCAGGGAGGAAGGGGAAGGGCGAGGAAAAGAGAAAAAAGTGGAAATTATAGTGAAGGACGAGGAGAAGGGGGAGCCGAATAACGAGAAGGGGAAGAAAAGGAAGCAAGACGCAGAAGAACACGAGAAACATACACAAAAACAGTGCGACAAACGCTCCAGACAACATACATATGTACACACGTATGTATATATATATATAAGTCCATAATTAGCTGTCTATGGGATACCTCTACAGATACTTGGAAATACACGTGTACATATACACACATATACACAAGTACAAATCTGTATATGGCACGCGTCTGCAGATAGTTAAACATATACACATGTATATATATACATGTAGACAAATAAGTATATTGTAGTGTCTGTATACGATAGACATCTAGCGACTTTTAAATAGACATAACGAAACACATATTTATGTATATCTACATGATGTAGTTCTACTTCGTGGTCAAGACGGAAAGGGGAAACGGGAACCCTATTTTTCTTCTCTTCCTGCTAAAAACGTGTTTCTTTACCTTCTGCAGACCAACGCGAAGCGTCGTTGTTATCACCAGCTGCTTCGTCTCCGGAACGTACGCGTACGCATTTACAGGCGCCAGTTTCTCAACTGCCTGACGCACCACCCACGGCACGCCCAAGTGCTGCGTCAACGGGCTCATGCTTTCTGACCTAGTGCGGTCGAGGATCCACTCCCCAAGAAAAGGGTAGATCACCTGACAAAGAGAAAGACGAAGAAATTCGCACTCTAGGGAAGAACATGCGAAAACGTCGCAAGAAAACAGAAGAAACGCCACACAGGAAGAGAGTTCCTCTGGCACCACCCGTCTGTGCAGGACAGACATCAACTCGATACACGCACGATGTATAGACACCTGACGATAGACACACCAGGTGTACAGACACCTGCTGGACAGACACCTGTTGTACAGACATCTGCTGTACAGACACCTGGAGTGCAGACACCTGCTGTATAGACCCCTGTTGTACAGACTCCTGCTGTATAAACACCTGCTGTATAGACACCTGCTGTATAGACGCCTTCTACGCAGACACCTGCTGTATAGACATCTGCTGTACAGATACCTCCTGTATAGACACCTGCTGTACAGACAGCTGCTGTATAGAGACCTGCTGTACAGACACCTGCTGTATAGTCAGTTGCCGTATAGATACCTGCTGTACAGACACCTGCTGCACAGACGGCCGCTGTACAGCTACCTGCTGTATAAACACCTGCTGAATAGACACCGCCTGTACAGACACTTGCTGTGGATACTCTTACTGTGGAGAGACCTACTCTATACACATCTGCTGTGTAGATACCTGCCGTGGAGACACCTGCTGTGCATACGCCTGCTGAGAAGACAGCTGCTGTGTAAACACCTCCCACATGGACCCCTGTTGTACGAGCATCCCCTGCGTGAACACCAACATTACAGACACCTGTTGTATGACCACCGACTGTACAGACACCTGCTGTATGGTCAACGACTGTACAGACACCTGCTGGGTGGTCAACGACTGTACAGACACCTGCTGGGTGGTCAACGACTGTACAGACGCCTGCTGTATGGTTACCTACTGTACAGACACCGCTTATATTACAGCCAGATGTACAGAGTCGTCCGGGACGTGCGTCTGCTTCACAGTCACCTGCTGTGGCAAACGACTCCCGCTCAAGACTTCTCTGCAGAACTACTTCTCCTACCAGAGCTAAGGAGAACGTAAGGCCCAACAGAGGCAAAAGAAGGATGCACAAGTGGCAGGCGTCATGTATGTGTATTCTTCTGGTGTACTTACACCTCCAGAGCCAGTTGATCGAGGCTCTTTACATGCGTCTCTTTTTCTCTCGAGACTGACCTTTCAAAGAGAACATACAGCGCCCTTATACCACCACCTGTCCTAGGAAGAAGACAGGAGAAACGTCGTATAACAAGAAGAAAGCCACCTCCATGATAAAACTGTCTTTGTGAAAGATTCTTAGCCCCCGTTATTACGTATTTAAGCTAGACGTAATGCGCGTCTTATAAGGAGAAAAAGTCTCGTGCTCTGTAGCCGCAACGGACAATCAGTTTTTTGGCAGCGGCAGCAGCAGCGGCTGCAGCAGCAGCAGCGGCAGCAGCAGCAGCAGCGGCAGCAGCAGCAGCAGCGGCAGCAGCAGCAGCAGCGGCAGCAGCAGCAGCATCATCCGCCGCATTCCTTCCGCTGCCGGGGGTACGCGAAGAACGACAAGGAAACAACAAGAAACTAAAAGCAGGAAAAAAAGGTCGAGAAGACGAAGAGAGACGGCGAAAGAACAAGACGGAAGAGAAGTGGAAGAGACAAGAAAAAGACGGAGAAAGGGAGAAAACAAGCACGAAGAACAGCGGCCAGCAGCGGAGAAGAAAAGTCGTTTCACTTGAGAGCAAAAGGAACATAGGAAATGTCGAAGAAAATACGATTTGTCCTACCCGAGCGTAGCGCTCCTCTTCCAGGTGCCTCTGTTCTTCAACTTTCTCTGCTGCTGCTCTCTCCTCAGCCAGAGCAACAGCAGCAGCCGGATGCGTAGGCGGAGTCGCAGCAGCAGCGGGTAGTGAGTCCGGCGAGATATGTAAGGCAGTCGCAGCAGCCACTTTCTCTTCAGGAAGACGAGCGACAGATAGAGCAGCTGGCGAAGCAGTAGGCACAGCAGCACCAGCAGCAGGGACCCCCCGCGCAGCCGCAGCGGCGGCAGCGCTGCTGATGACAGACGGGGCAAGCTGTTCGCTCTCTGCGTAGGCGCCGGCTGAGGAAGCAGCAGTAGCAGCAAGGAACTGCTCCGTCGCTCTATTCTGTCAAGGAAAAGAAACGGCAGGAGCAGCAGCAGGAGGAGCAGAAGGAAACGTCGAGCAGCGCGTGGAGTAGCTACGGAGCAGCAGCAGGAAGTTCAGCAGCAACAGGGAAAGAGCAGCAGCAACTCCTGCAGCCGAGCAACGAGCGGTGAAGGAAGGGACGGATGCGGAGCGGGACAAACACAAGCAGTCGTGCGATGAAGAAACGGAAAAGAGAGGACCGAAGGAAGAACACCAGCAAGAGAAACGAAGAAATGGGAGAAGGGGAAGAACGAAGGAAAAGGGCGGAATTCAGAGAAATAGAGGAGGACGGGAGAGTGCCTGGGCATAGAGAAGATTTTGGAGAGCGCGATGTGGCCCTACCCTTCACGCTTCCACCGCAGGCAGTGCTACAGTCCCGAAGAGCCGGTATATGCCTCTATCACACGTGTATACATATATACATAGGTACATATACATATGTATTTCACATATAGATAGAGACACACACAGACCTTTTTGTCAATGCGAAGAAATCTGCTTATGTATCTCTCTGTCTACAGACGTGTGGGAATACAGACTTCTGTGTTGTCCACATATCTTTAACAAGAAGACAGGGAGGAGGGACAGAGGTAGGTGGCTGCCTGCCATTTCTGCGTACATACAGATGTATGTACGGATTAATCGGCACCACACCCGCTCATATGAAGCGCTGCCCAGATCTACATAAAGTGTCACATGTGCGTATTTGTCACCGCTGTCAAAAAATATACGCTATTTCCATGTAAAGCGGTGTATATGTATATACATGTAACAAGCCATGCACATATATATATATATGTATGGTAAGATAGACGTGTCTGAACGTATGTATATATATGCATATACGGTTAGATAGACGTGTCCATGTATATATATATATATATATACAGTGTAAGAGAGACATACATATATATATATATATATATATACGGTAAGAAAGACGTGTCCAGATATGCATACATATATATGTATATACGTATGTACGGTAAGATAGATACATATACATGTATATATAAGATAGACGTATTCACATGTATAGGCATATTATATGTATATATGCGCACTGGGTCATGTGTACTTCATTGACTACATAGGCGGTCAATTACAATATATATATATATATATATATATATTTGTATATGAGATGGGCCTGTGTACACATACACATACAGATACAGACGTATACATAAATATATACGTGTATATATATATATATATATGTGTATGACGGTGTGTGTAGTGAGACGCACATGTCTCTGTATGTAAGGAGTAGGTCGCGTCACGAAACTCTCGATTTTTCAGCATGTGGAGGTCCCCGCGGACGATTTGTCTCCTTCACGTGCGAACTTCTGTTGCACGTTTTCTCGTGGAAATGTGTAGATATGCAGACTCAATAGAGGAGGATACAGAGATCCGTCCATACGTAAGGAGGTTCGCATACAAAGACAGGGGAAACGACACGTACATACAAAGACGCATGCACATATACAGAGACACACGGAGACACCCACACATATATAAACCAAGAGGGGCTGACGCAGCTAGAAAGAGAGACACAAACACACATCCATAACATCCCTACACATTACATATATGTTTGTGGAGATGTGCATGCATGTGCGCATAAATAAGCGCCCTATAGACTCACGTATAAGTTTAGATATACATATATGCATATGTGCACCCGGAGATATACATGTACGTACAAAGGTGTATATATACATATATATGGATGGGTGTGTATTGATGTATGCACAGAGGTGTGCATAGATAGAGAACCTATAGACGCATGAACAAATGTATATATATATATTTATGTATATATATATACACGTAGATACACATGTACATATACCGGTGAATAGCAATAAATATATATAGAGAGAGAGACACACACACACACATACACACAGACACACGCGTAAACACACACAAACACGTGAATGAAGACAGCCGTACAAAGTAATTATATATATATATATATATAGGTATGTATAAATGTATGTATAAAGGTGCATATATATATATATAAATATATGCACGTTTATACATAGACGTGTGCACAGACGTACGACATATATATATATATATACGTATATATACGTGTGTATAAATGTGTGCATATACGCATATATACGCACATATATATATATATATGTATACACACGTATATGTATGTAGGTACGGGTGTGTACATATGAATACGTTTATATAGAGGGGGAGGTGAAAACAGATTCGCAGAGGAAATGAATAAAAGGAGGTAGGCAAGCAGCGACACGAAAAAGATAGCGCTAGACAAAAAGACAGACCCGCAGATACATACGGCTTCCTCAACAGCCTTCCATTTCCCCTGCCATCCCTGCGGACACCCTGGTACTCAGCTACATCTGTTGATCTGCACAGGCATCACTCGCAACTTTTTTTTTCTGGCAGAAAAGAAGAACAGAGCAACGACAGAGAGGACCTACTAGGAGAGCTACGTCTAACTCAAGAACTTCTGCGTCTCTTTTTCTTTTTTCTCGGCGACTGTTGAGCGACAGAATTTGTTCGTAGTCGATGGCCCATTCCCCGAATAGTGACAGCTGCAGAGGCTGCAGCACCAGCATTCCTTCTTCTTCTTCCTCTTCTTCTTCTCTTTGGGCCGCTGTAGTTTCTTCCGCTGCTGCAGCTGCTGTTGCTGCTGCTGCTTCGGCTGCCGCAGCTGTCGTGCCGCTGCTGCTGCCAGAGCTGCCGCTGCGACTTGCTGGCGCCGTCGCGAGGGGAACAGCTGTAGCAGCAGTGGAGAAGGAGGGAGAGACGAAGGAGGAGAAGGCAGGGACACCAGCAGCAGCAGCAGAGGCAGAGGAGAAAGCAAGCGGTGACAGGAACGGCGGAAGAAGAGTCGCAGCAGGAGAAGAGAAAGGAAAGCGAAGGAGAAACAGCAGCTCTCTGCCTGTCCTTTGCAGTCCCGAAACAGTCGCAGCAGCTGCCGCGTTCCCTACGGCAAGCAGTCCCCGGGAAAATTTAGAAGCAGCCGAAGAAGGCGAGAAGAGTAACGAAGATGTGAACGGAAAAGAACGACGCGACGAACGGAAGGGAGACGGAGAAGAGGCAGAAGAAGACGAAGAAGAGGAAGACGACCCAAGAGACACGCGCTGCTGTGCATGAGACAAATGTCGGTCCCACCTGAAGGGCGGTAGCTGCAGAGAGACAAAAACGAAGAGAGAAGACGAGCAAGAAGGGACTTCAGAGTCGTGAGGGAAATGCAGAAAAGTAGCGTCGTCTTCGGTTAGTGAAGGAGCGAGCGGAAGAAGACAGGAAGAAAACGTGAGAATCCACTGCGCCCGCGTGTCTCTCTCATAGATGCAGAAAACAAAAAGAGACGGGACAGCCATGAGAATTTTAGGTCGATGAAATCTACTTGGAAGAAGAGGCTTGGTGGTACAACCGTAGGTACGAAAGATACAGTCCCACCAATTGTAATGATGTATAATACAAGTCCAGATAACCAGGCAGTAGTCAAGTAACAATATTGTGATGCAAATCGTTACTGGTATTACCTTGGCTATCCGATATACTTCACACGCTGTATTCCACTGTTATCATTATACTTGCTTTACTATTATAACAACAAAGGACTACACTCAATTTTATGGCACCCGTCTGTCTCTGCAAAGAGGAACAACGAGCAGAAGAAAGAGGAGCAGCAGACACGCTGCCCGGCACACCCTCTCCTCTGACCTCCCGCCGTCTCCTCTGACCTCCCGCCGTCTCCTTGCATCACAATATAGTTACTTGACTACTGCCTGGTTATCTGGACTTGTATTATACATCATTACAATTGGTGGGACTGTATCTTTCGTGCCGCCGTCTCCTCGCTTCCCCCCACAACAAACACCCATAGTCAGCCACATCTTCGCGGCCCAACACAGGAGACGCAGTTTTGGTCTGCACGCCTTGGCATCCGTACGAGAATTCCGCGGAATCACGTACGGAGGAGACGGCGCCGCTGGGCAAAAAAGAGAGAGACGGACACACAGAGAGACAGAGCGGGAGGGCAGAGAGACACGGAGACAGACACGCCCAAACAGAGAGACAGAAAAAGGGACGAACACCGAGCAAGCACAAGCTGGACGTGTCCCCCTCTTTTTTTCCCTGCAGTTCGTTTCTGAGAAAGTGTTCTCCTTGTCTTCCTCCCCTTCACGGGACGGCAACGTCTATTCCGCTATACAAGCGCATACACACACATATATATATACATACATATATGTGTACCTATATATGTATGTACGTATTTAGAATGTGTACACATGCAAATGCATATACGCATGTAAGTCTATACGTATACGAGGGGACGCAAATGTAGGACGCTGTTTCTTCTACAACAAGACAACGGGAGAATATGCAGATTTCTTAATATTTGAACAGACACATATACACACATATTCCTGCAGAAAGGATAGCTGCAGGACATCGGTCTACACAGAGCCACTGCCAACGAGCGGCTCATATGTTGCCCCATATACGCATGCAACTCTCTCTACCTGCCTTCCTTCGCTCTCTCTTCCGCTCTTTTCCTCTCCTCCTCTCTCGACATATATATGGAAGGATTACCACACGTGTATGTACACTGATTTGCACACAGACAGACAGCAACAGCAACGTAGACGTACACCTACATATACGTATATATGTATGCATATGTGTCCTGAGGCATTTGTACCCCTGAAGTATGTTTGCGTGACGACCTACATACGTATACATACATGAAAAGGTCATCACGTATGCGTGTAGAATAATTTGGAAATATACAGAGAGAGGGAGGTCTACATGTGCCTGCTTACGCGTCGTATGTTAACATATATATATATATATACATATATGTGTGTGCATGTTTGCAGCGTAGTCCAGGACGTCTTCTTGTTACGATGGTATATACACATATAAGCATAGAGATGTAACTGGTGTCTATGTATAATTGTGATATGACTGTCTATCTATCTACCTCTCTTTATATATATGCACGCAAAGATACGTATATTTGTAGGGGACACACACGTGCATATATACATAAGAAGAGAAGACAGAGACTCCGCGCCGTCGTCTGTATACAGCTGTATGGCACCGATATGTCTACGCGTGGCCACACATTTACTAACGGACTCGCATATATGCACCTATACACGTAGTATTCACTCGTAAATATATATATATAAGTGTCAACATACATATACATACACAGAGAGAGAGGGACGTAAATGTCCGTATATATATATATATATATCCACACGTATCGATATATACATATGTATATATATATATATATATACATATATAGAGAGAGAGCGAGAGAGGGACGTAAACGTGCCCATATATATATATATATATATAAGCGTGTAATGTTGTTGTATAGTATTACTGTGAGATACATATGTGTATATATTTCGAAAGACGAGTACTTCGTTAGGATGCACAAGCCCATGTATCCAGAGAAGACAGGTGGTTCTGTCACAGGCGACGTGTGTTTCTGTGTGGCGCTACTTACACATATATCGAGAGAGAGGGAAATTCACATGCATGTGCAGGTCCTCCTCTCTGTTGCTACGTCTATCTTGGCCACCACTTGCATATATAAATATGCAGGTGCATGTGCCCTTCTCTTTCATTCTCCCTCTTTACATAGACGTGTGTGTCTCTCCCTCTCCCACTCTACGTATATATACATATATATACTTATATATCAGTCCAGACATACATATACATATATATATATATATGTCTTGCTTTCTCAGCCTTTCCTCATAAAATTAGACACACGGCTTTTTCTGTTCCACAAGTGTGCACGTCTCTCTCTCTATCCATATGTGTCCCTCTCTCTCTCGCTTCTTGTGTGTCTACCCTCGGTTTCTCTCGCTATCCCTATCTCGCGGCATGCATATAAATATGTGTAGAGGATCTCGGTCTCTGCTGCGGGACGTACGTGATCCCGCTGCAGCACAGGAGCGGGCCGCCAGAGAGCGAACAGCAGCAGGAGGAGAGCAAGCAGCAGGCCTTCCTGAACAGCGGTCGCTGAGAAGAACAGCAGCAGCGGGAAACAGAAAATACTTCCCGATCTCTGCTCTGCTTCGCTTTGCTGTTCTTGCCTTCGCTTCTTCATTTCTGCTTCCTGCTGCCAGTCTTCCTCGTGCCGCAGCTCTCTCCCGCCTGTGATGACCTTCGTGTGCTGCTCCAGCTGCTGCGAGCGGAGCTGCTGCAGCGGCGCAGCGTTCTTCGCGCTCCCCCTGCTGCTACTGCCGAGGCGGTGGGTTACACCCAAGGACTGCAGCAGCAATACGTGCTGCTGCTGCTGTTGGGAGACCTCGTCTGGCTGTCGCAAGTCGCGCTGCTGTATGCGCGGCGCGCCACCCCTCCACTCTTCCCAAGGGAACCAGCAGCAGCAGCAACAGCAGAAGAGCAGCGCAGCGAGCGCCAGCATCAGGTGGCAGCAGCAGCAGCAAACCCAGGCGTCTGCTTCACCTACAGCACCCGCTGCTTCACTACTGAAGCGTCTCTGGCTCACAAGCAGCTGTTTCTGCATGTGTCGTCTGTTCAATCGCAAAGCCACACAGGCTGCCGCGGTGCACGGCAGCAGCACGCCGCAGGCGGCAGCAATCGGCAGCAACAGCAGCATCATCATCCCGCGCAAATAGTATTTCTCAAAAGGAAATCGCGATGCACATACATTCATTTCCCATTCCGTGTCGCCTGCTACGGCTATTTCTCTTTGTTTTCTTCCGTTTGCCCCTTTTTCTCCTCCTCCTCCTCTCCTTTCTTCGCCATTTCTCTCAGGGTCTGACGCTGCCTCTGTCTTGTCGGCAGCGCCTGTCTTCAAAAAGCTCGCAACAAACGGATATGCAAAGGCTGCCTCCTTCACTTCAACAGAGACTGTACGGGGGGAGGAAAGCGTCTTCACCCCTTGCGACTGCTGCTGCTGCTGGATATGCGTCTCGCACTTCTGTTGCTCTTCAGGAACCCGTAGCCGCTGCAAGTGGTCCTCCTGCTGCTGCTGCGCTTGCTGCTGCAGCGGGTGTTGCTGCTGCAGCGAACCGGCACGAGAGAAGGTGAGAGCTGGCAGCTGCAAATCGCAAGGGGAATCCGGGCTGCGGCGACAAGAAAGATAAGAAGAATGAGACGCACGAGAAGCAAAGAAGAACACCGAGAACTTGTTGAATAAAAAGGACATAACAGACGATGAAGAGGAGGTCGCGCGGTCGCAGACGGAGAAGAACAGCAGCAGCAGCGACTGCGCGCAGAAAAACGCCAGCAACACTTCCTGCAGACCAGCACCGGCACCGACAGCCTCAGCAGCAGCAGCACCGGAGGCAGCAGCAGCAGCAGCAGGAGCAGCGAAGTCGCGTCCTTCTGCTGTTGCCGCTGCTGTTGGGGAAGGAAAGGACACAGGGGAACGGGGAGAAGAAAAGATG
Source organism: Sarcocystis neurona (assembly GCA_000727475.1). Classification (NCBI taxonomy): domain Eukaryota; phylum Apicomplexa; class Conoidasida; order Eucoccidiorida; family Sarcocystidae; genus Sarcocystis; species Sarcocystis neurona. The sequence goes on along the minus strand of KL647291.1, from coordinate 1,066,538 downwards.
GGCTCGACGGGTCGCAGAGATCCTGTGGGCGGAGCTGCTGCTGTTGTTCCTGTTCGAGCCGACGAAGAAGTCGCAGGAGGAGGAAGAGCTGCTTCGTTTTCCGGTTTTGAAGAAAGACCGGGGGAAGACACATAGGAAGACCATAACGCAGGAACCTCGGGACGAGATGAAAAGAAAGCGTAGCCAGGTCGACGACTGCTGGCAAAGGAAGAGAAACCCACCAAGGAGAGCAGCACCAGCAAGAGCGAAAAAAGCGCGAAGAAGAGACTCGTCAGGTGTACGTACACCTCGATTTCCTCTGTACGAAAACAAGCAGCAGCAGCACGCAGGGGCATCACCACATCGCACGCGGTTGAACTCTTCGAGTCTCCTTCTAACTACTTGCCTCTTTACAGTCTTACAGATACATAAGGGGATCAAAGATGCATCTGTCTCTCTCTACACATATATATATGCGCCAATATACAAAGACGCCAATATGCGCATGTATATGTGTATCTCCTGCCCTCACCCTCTCTCTATATATATACATATATATATTTTTTTTTTTTCTTATATACACATATACGTATGTATACACGTCGGTATACAGAGACGCCTATATGCGCCTGGACGTGTGTGGCTCTCTCCCTCTATCACTCTCTTTATATATCTATTTATTTTTTACACATACATACATAAATATATGTAACAATACACGTGCACGTGTATGTGTATCTCACTCTACATCGATAAGTATGTATACACGTACATGTTTCTTACATATATATATATGTATATATATGCGACAACATACGTGGATGTGTATGTGCGTGCGTGTGTATGTCTCTCTCTATATATATACATATATATATGTATGTATATATACGCATGTATTACTCTTATATATATATATGACAATACGATATGAAGACATGTACATGTATGTGCACATTTACAGACAGTTGAATAAACGTCTATACAGGAGTATGAAAATAGGCATATATATATATATGAATGTAAACGGTTTACGTATACAGGGATGTGTGCATACATACATGCAGTACTATAATATATATATATACATATACGCACCGCATTTAGATATGTGTGATAGTCTGTAACAATCCTCCCATGTGTATAAATATTAAACATACAAATATATATATATATATATACGGAAAGTGATGTATGTGAGGAGTGTCAAACGTGATGCACGTACGACTTTTTTGGCAGATTAAAATGGATTTCTACGTTTCTCTCTGCATGCCGAAGAAGCCATACAGTTCATCCTTAGAATGACGCCTCGACAGAAAAGAAAAAGATAGAATTGCATGTGTGAATAGACGGTTCTTCCCCTATACACGCATATATATATACCTATGTATACACGTCCTTTTTGACGTATGCGGGAGTTTCTTCCCGTATGTCTGTACATACTTATGTATACATACGCCTACACATATATACGTACATATATATATATATATAGTTGTACACATGTTTATGTACATGAGTCATTTCATATTTACATGTGTGTGGGTATTTTCATTTATATCCATATATATGTGTATATGTGCTGATGTAGATATATATAGGCATATATAAGCAAATACATGTGCAGCATAGGTCTACACACACACACACATAGGTAGGCTTATACAAGAGGGACGTGCTGCACCAAGCAAGCATGCAGACAGAGAGAATTTAAAAAATGTTTCTTCGCACTCCACAAGACGCACATAACCACATTACCTGAACACCGACCACTTTTGTCTCTCTCTCTCTCTCATTTAACATATATATATATACATATATATATATACACACACACATATACCCATATACATATACATACACATACACACATACGTATGTAGACACACATATACATATACGTACACATACATACGTATGAAGAGCATGGCTGATATTCTATCATCTTATTGGCACGTACATACACATGTGTCTCCCTCTAGATAGATGGATATATGTACATATATACGAATATAAGGAAAAAGTAGATACAAAGATATACAGCTAATGATAGACAGTTACAAATGTGCTTTATAGCTCGACCCAGTGTGTACTACGTATAGAGTTCATCTACGCGCATGTCCGCAGCTCTGAAACCCCACACAAAAACATATACCTATATGTATAGATATATATACGTATATATATTCGTATATATGTATACGTACACCTGTTCGATACGTGTATACATGCATATATACATGTATATATACACATATTGGTGTATACGTCTACACACACCTGTTCATTACGTGTATATATATTTATATCTTTGTATTTATGTATACGTACACCTGTTCAATTCGTGTACATATATATATATATATATTTGTATACATGTACACATACAACTGTGCGATACGTGTATATATATATGGAGGAAGGAATGTAAATTTTTTAGAACGTAGGTGTCAAAATTTCTGCGACGTGATACCCCACTGCTGCTGCTGTTGCATGCTGCTGCTGCTGCTGTTGCATGCTGCTGCTGCTGCTATTCCTTCTTGGGGCTCGGGGGGCTGTTACTGCCACACCCACACACATCGATATATGTGTACTTACTTCTCTTCGTTCCTCAAAAAAGAAGTATATATGGGTATATCAATATACGTTGGTGGGCAGTGGGCACAAAGAAGTTGACTGCTACCTTTGCATATGGATACACATATATTGAAGTATATATGTCAGCGGCTTGTCGGCGCTGCTTCTTCTGGTAGGGCAGTTGCTGTTTCTCTTGCTGCTGCTGTTACACGTGGCTACAACGTCCTCCTCTGTTGATGCTGCACGTTGAGCGCTGTTCTCTCTGAGGGAGACGCTGCTGCTCCTGCTGCAGGAAGAGGAGGAGGAGAATGAGGAACTGCGTGTTCCCGTTGCTGCTGCTGCTGGCACAGTCGCGGGGCGCGTCTCTTTACTGCCGTTGGCTTCTGCTTGTGACTCTCCTGCTGCTGGAGTTGCTTCGGCAGCCCCTGCATTCCTCACTGCTGTTGCGGCTACTATTTCTTCTTCTTCTGACGCTCCTCGTTTTGCTCCCGCCGCTGCTGTTGTTGCTGCTGATGCATGTGAAGCCTACCTTTGTTGCTGCTGTTGTTGCCCGCATAAGAGGACAGCCGCCGCACGCCTGCAAGAGTGCAGCTCTTTGAAGCCATTGCCTTCACCTGCTGCTGCTGCTGAAGAGAAGTATCGCCTGCAACAGCAGCAGGTGTCTCCGCACTGCTGTTGCTGTTGCTGATGCTATTGCTGCTGCTTTTTCTTCCTCTTGCAGCCGGGGCTCTGCTGGTGGTGGTGCTGCTACAGGGACTGCTGCTCCTCACGCAAGGAACAAGGCGCCGGGAGCAAGCGCATGCCAGCTGCTGCAGGAGAGCAGAGCAGCTGATGCAGAGGAACAGGGAAAAGTAGAAGGTCGGTTCTCGAAGTAACCGCAGCAGCAAGCAGCAGTAGTCGTATGCTGCTGCATACATCGCAGAGAGAAGAACACGGGGGCCTGCCCAGCAGCAGCCGGCGGCTGCAGTAGCAGCAGGAAGAAACAGGTTTTTAAAGGAAGAATAGGTCCACGCGAGAGAAAAGGGAAAGGAAAAGAAAGGAGAGGAAAAAGGAGAAGAGAAAGGGAAGAGAGAGTCAGATGAAGAAAAGGGAGAGGAGGAAGAGGACAATAAAGTGGAAGACGCGGAGGGGGGGACACCGGAGAACGCAGAGGCAGAAGTTAAAAACTGAGGCAGAGGACAAGAAGAAACAGCAGAAAGAGACGGATCAAGTTGAGAAGAAGAAGCAAAGGAGCAATGGGCAGAGGAAGGATCTGCCGTACAGCTTGCTGCCTGGGCAGGACAAGTAGCAGCAGCAGCAGGAGCAGCAGCAGCAGGAGGAGCAGCAGCCGGAGCAGCAGCAGCCGGAGCAGCAGCAGCAGGAGCAGCAGCAGCAGGAGCAGCAGCAGCAGGAGCAGCAGCAGCAGGAGCAGCAGCAGCAGGACAGCAGCAGGAGCAGCAGC